>PVJO010021019.1:0-30874 GCA_004026905.1 Hystrix cristata | reverse complement strand
AAGCAGAAAGGCAACAGGGGAAAAAGAGGGGAAAGGGAAAATATGGAAAATGATAAATGAACCTGCTGTAAATAGGGAGGGAGGGTGCAGAGGGGAGGGGGGAGAGGGGGGAGAACCAAGATACATCATGTATAGGTACAGAATTAATGTAATGAATGTGACCATTGTATGTAGAATGTACCAATACATGTTCTTGGTTCAAAATAAAAAAAACATAAAAAATAAAAACACCACAGAAGATTAATGTAAACAAAAGATATGCTTTAGAAATGATCAATAAAACTGACAAACTTTTGACTAGATTGGCCAAGAGAAAAAAGATTCAGATTACTGAACTGATAAATGAGAAGTCCGTGACAGAAGCTAGAAGTCAAAGTGGTAAACAGCCAGAGTTTCATTTTAAAGGGACTAAAATTAGAATAACTTGATAAAAATGAAAACGGCAGTGTTCAAGAGACTGAGGTAGGATTGCTACAAGTTCAAGGCCAGCCTGGATACATAGTGAGTTCAAGGGCAGCCTGAATGACGTAGTGGATCCTGCCCCCCTGCTCCCCCAAAAAAGAAAGAAAACAAACCTCTTCCAACAAATGTGAAAACAGATGGGACTCCAGAAGGACAGGAGTAATTTGGGACATATGATCACTCTCATTGCAATGAACACATTTATGGCAGGGTGTGCTGGCTGGCACCTGTAGTCAGTTATTTGGGAGGCTGAGGCAGCAGAACTGCTTGAGCTCACCAATTCTAGATCAGCCTGGGAAACCAAAGGGGATTCCTGACTTTAAAGAAAAAAACAGATTTATAAGTTACCAGGTTTATAGTGATATTTCCCCATTAAATTTAACCAGTTATCACGGGTATGGCTAAATGATATGTAACTATTTTAAAATTATTTTAGGTTACTATGTGTTTTCTCCCCTAACTAAAATTTAAGTTCTTCACAGATAACATTTTTATTATTTGGAGTTTCAGCTTTAAGAGTTTTAATCTTGATTCCCAGAACCAAAAAATAAATAAATAAATAAGAGTTTCAGTCTAAGGAATTGCACAAATTACAACATAATTCATAAATGTTTCAAACAACTAGGGGTTGAGGATTTAGCTCAGTGGTACAGTGCTTCCCTACCAAGCACAAGGCCCTGAATTTGATCCCCAGCACCAGCCACCACCCCAAAAAAAAATGTTTCAAATGACTGATGATAATGCTGGGGTGTCCTCATATAACATTCTCATGTTTTTATTGTTCAAGTATTTTACACTCACCCATATTCACTAAAAATGAGTATAGTTATTCAAACAGTTGATCAACAGTTACTCATACAGTTAAACAGAAAAATACAAAATTAATTATATCTAATATCATTATCTTGAAAATAGCACTAGATATTTTCTGGAATTTTCTTCTGTGTGAGATTTTGCTGTGTGAGCAATCCATATGTAGATTACAAAGTTGAAATATTACTGAGCAGTTTGTTGTTGTCATGTTCCCTGACAATAACTTTTTATTTTATTTCCTGCTCGATTCTAGGTCTCTATCCTGCTACCAGTGGAAAGGCCTATGTTAATGGATATGATGTCTCACAAGATATGGTCCAGATCAGGAACTCCTTGGGCATGTGTCCCCAGCAGAACCTGCTGTTTGATTACTTGACAGTATCAGAACACCTTTATTTTTATTGTATGGTGAGCCAAAGATACCTTCCTTCCTTCCTTTTCCCCAGTCTATCTACATAGTCTGGGTAAACTATCAACTATCAATAATTTTATTCTTGTGTGTGTGTGTGTGTGTGTGTGTGTGTGTGTGTGCATGTGTGTGCTGGGGATCAAACTCAGGGCCCCAGCCTGATAATTTTATTCTTGTAAAGTTCAAAAATGTATTTTGATTAATTTTTCCTTAAACATAAAAAGAATCCAAGGGGAAAAAAAAACCATTGCAGAACTGATGCGAAAGCTGATGTAAAATGTTCCTAGGAATAAAGGTGGAGGCATCCTGTAAAACTCTGGTTCCTCTTTCTAGATCAAAGGAGTGCCTCATACGATGTGTCATAAGGAAACTAGTCACATGCTGTCAGTTTTTAAACTGCTAGAAAAGCGGACTGCATGTTCAAAGTCACTGAGTGGAGGAATGAAGCGCAAACTCTCCATCATTATAGCACTTATAGGGGGATCCAAGGTAAGGAAAAAAAAAAAAAGAAAGCTAAAAATGGATTCTGCTGTATACTGTAGCTTGCCTGAAAAAAGTTAGCTAACTCAAACCTGAAAGTTCATATGACTCTAACACTCTTACGTGCAACTACCAACATTAAACTCAAATGGGGCTGGGCGTGGTAGCACACGCCTCTAATCCCAGCACTCAGGAGGCTGAGGCAGGAGGATCGCCATGAGTTTGAGGCCAACCTGGGCTACATAACAAGACCCTGTCTCAACCCCACACCCCAAAAAAGTCAGATAGGTTTCACATTATCAATTTCATTGTAATAAAGTGGCGACAAGCATGGAATTACTGGAGCCTTCCTAATTCAGTTATGTCTAAATTCATTATTTTCGCTTAGTTGTACAAGTGACTGAAAAAGCAAAACAAGAGTAAACCTTGGGACTGGTAACATTTGAGTGGTGCCAACACATAATGTTTGTGTAGTCATAGAATTGTTCTTCTGATCTTTAGGTGGTGATACTTGATGAGCCAACATCTGGCATGGACTCAGCCTCCAGGAGGGCCACGTGGGATCTCCTTCAGAGCTATAAACAGAACCGCACCATCCTGCTGACCACTCACTACATGGATGAAGCTGATGTGCTGGGTGACCGCATAGCCATCATGGTCAAAGGATCCCTGAAGTGCTGTGGTTCTTCAATGTTCCTGAAACATTTATATGGTCTCTTCTTTTGATCATTCTTAGGATATTGATGCCTTAATAATATTCCTTTAATATAATTTCCATTGTTTTTATATATCTACCCAAAATTTCAGTAATTTTTTCTGTTCTGTTCATTAGGACTCAGTTATAAGCCCTTAGAAATATGCTCTTTTTTTTTTCAAAATTCAAAACTGTTTCCTACTTTTATATTTATTTTATTATCTAGTGTTCATATTCATTTCTCCTGTAAGACTTCTGGTTAAATTTGATCGAGTGCAATTGTGCCCTTAATGAGGTAGGTAGGTAGAGGCCTCATCTCTGTCAGGCCACTATTGTAGAAGATAGAGTCAATAGAATCAGTTTTAGAGCCAATTCTGGCATATGTTACAGGTTTATTTAAATTCTGCTTATCACTATCTTTAAATGTTTTAACAGTAGGATCTGAATTTTGCTGTTAAGAGAGCTTGAGGTGGGTGCATGGGCGACAGAATGGAGATCTCTTTAAACTGCATTCCAGTTGCTAGCTTTCTGTTTCTGACAAATCCTCTTTGGTCTCTCCCTCTCGTCTTGTTTTCTCTTCTTTAAGAAATTTCTCTCTACCCTGTTGCTCTCTCTCAGAGCCTCGGAGACCCATTGTCATGTGAAGGACTGCTGTATTCCAGAGATACTTCCCTCAGCTCTGCTGCCCTGGCCTGAGCTATCAAAATGCCACCGCAAGGTTTTCCACAATGCCAAGGTTTCGCAGGAAAGCCCCAGAGGAATTTTTCTTTACCTACCCTACCCCTAGCTTCTTATGTATCTAGTGAAGACACAGAATACTTTGCATAGATTTCTCAGATCTTCAAATGAAAGGATTTTTATCTGATTTATTTACTCCCTGGCATATAACATGCACCAAATAAATAATGGTTTAATGAAAATTAATCTTGTCCTCTTAGATGTCACTGTCAATAAGAAGAGAAGTCAGATAATAGACTTTTTTCTGATTATGTGATCCATATCATTATTAGTCCTCAAGAAAACTGTGTAAGTTTTTAAAAAAATATTTACCAGGCCCCTCAGAGTTATAGTCAAATAATCTGTGACATGCTCTTTCTTCTTCTAGCTCACCCAAACCATGAAGAGCCAAGTGTTTTCTCACAAGAGTACAGGAAGTACAAAATTGTTTTATTTGTTCCCCTAAATGAATTTTTCTTAGGTGTAGGATACCACGTAGTCATGGTGAAGGCACCTCACTGTGATGTTGAAGAAATCTCAAAATTGATTCATTATTATGCACCAACAGCCACTTTGGAGAGCAATGTTGGAACTGAGTTATCATTTATTCTACCCAAAGATTACACTCACAGGTATGGATTTAGGGAATGCTGAAGGGTTGATTTTTTTAGGCAACCACACGTAATTGTTTCTTTTCCTGGTTTCTTCAGGCTTAGCAAGTAGAGTTTATTTATGAAGACAAAACTCCTATGGCTGCTGTCACTTGCACCAAAGAGAAAGATGTCACCTAAATGGTTGTACCTTCCTGGGGTTACTTGATGAAAATGGGTGGTATGTTGTTGGTATAATAAAAATTACTCCTAATTGGTGAAGTAAAAGGAAATATTAAGATAATGAGAAAAAAATAGGGTGGTGTAAAAGAATGGTTCTTGGAGTCAGGATAACAAAAATCCAGTGGAAATAGGCAGTTGAAATATATCAGTTAGCCAAGATATCAAAAAGAGTCACAGTGAATAATAATTCTATCTGAGATAATCATCCTAAAAAAGAGAAATGGAAACTAAGAATGTCCATCAGCGACTTTGCAAGATCTGATTTTTTTATCTTCTTGTCATATTCAATAAATATTTGCATTGGTATTCTAAGCCAGCTGTAATAGTTCTAAATATGAAAAACTTTAACTTCTCCTTTTCCAGGATAAAGAGGAATATGTCATAAAGAAGAAGGAGAATGAAGAACTGCATCATTTGGACCTTATTTAGTCAAAAAATTGAAAAGTTCTTGAGAGGCAAGAGTATGGGGCAGTGTGATCAGGCAGCACAATAGAATCAAGACCCTAGTCCAGTGATGACGAACCTTTTAGAGCTTTCAATAATAAACAGCCCACTGTGGCGCACATGTCATAGGTTTGCCACCCCTACACTGGGGCAAAAGAATAAAACATAATGGAGGATTTGAAATAAAATTGTAGATATGTATCCCTAGAGAAAGTAGTACCTTATCTAGGTATGATAATGATAATTCAGCTGGAGCTGCTGAATATCTTAATGAGATGCACAGATAAAGCACTTGCTGAAACTTAGCATAGTACCTACCTATCCTGACTCAAATGACATCCTCTGAAGCGATAATAAATATCACATTAAGATTATATCTAAAACAGGATATGGAAGGAAATACTATTTTGTCATATCTTATTAATCCTTTAGACTTGGAAAAGAGAAACAGGAAGAAGCCTGAAGAGGTAAACAGCTCATTGTAGTTTTCTATACCTGGCATAGAATGACTGATTCAGAGAGAATAAAATAAAAATTAATGTTAGGTTAGAATATATTCCCTCATAAGGAAGTATTCCCTGACCTGGAGAGTTTTAAACTAAGAAATTGGATGAAAAATCATAAGAAAAATAAATACCAGTTACTTGAGAATATAAAAAAAAAGACGGTTATTTTTAGTGATTTCCAGTCCAACTACAGTTTTGATGGCTAACAGTAATTTAGGATTTCTCTTCTGCCAAACAGTGTTTTAATCTCTATCTGCCTGAATAAATAACAGAGAAAAAGAAATTATTTTAAAATATATCTCACAAAAAAATTAAAAATTAAAAATAAATGTATCTCACAAGGAAAATAATCTTGAAATTTTAAAAATATTGTAACTTACTATAAAACAATGCTGAAACTTGTTAGAATGAAATTTAAGTTTATAATATGCATTCCATATATGTTTTGGATGTTAAATTCATGTCAGATGCATTGTGGTAAATATTTTCTCTCATTCTGTATGTTGTCTTTTCACTGTTTTCTTTCCTGTGCAGGACTTTTTTAGTTTGACGTAATCTCTTTTGTTTAATTTTGCTTTTGTTGCCATGCTTTTGAGGTCTTACTAAAAAAAAAAAGTCCCTACCTAGATTCATGTCATGAAGTGTTTTCTTTTAGTAATTCCATAGTTTTGGGTCTTAAATTTGAATTCTTAATCCCTTTTAAATTGGTTTTTGTAATTGATGAGAGATAGGAGTTACTTTTATTCTTTCACATTCTTTCAGGCATTCTTTCAAACATCTCAATAGGAAATATAATAATTCAATTAAAATGAATAAAATATTTAAGCACACCTTTCCAAGACACATAAGAAGACACATAAAAGACCAACAGGTATATTTAAACATGCTAACTATCCCCCAGCTGTGGTTGTATTCTGTGTCAAAGTTCTGTGGGGTTCCCAAACCCCCCCAAAAATGCTAAATATCACTGATCATTGAGAAACGCAACTCAAAAACCAATGAGATATCACCTAATAGTTGTTAGAATAGTTATAATAAAAAACAATAAAGAATAAAAGATTCTAGAGGCTGTTGAGAAAGAATAATTCCTATGCACTGTAACTAAAAATAAGAATTACTGTATGTTCTAGGAACTCCATTACTGGTAATATTGGCAAAGGAAATGAATTTGATATGTCAAAGAGCTACTTGCACTCCTATGTTTATCACAGCACCAACTAGCCAAGATATGAAGTCAATCTAAGTGTCCACTGACAGATGAATGAATTTTTAACGGTTATATAATTATGCAGTGGCATACTATTTGGCCACAAGAAGATGGAATTCTGTCGTTTGCAGCAACATGGACAAGCCTGGAAGACATGTTCAGTGAAATAAAATGGGCACAGAAAGACAAATACTACATGATCTCACTGATTTGTAGAATCTAACACAGTTAACCTCATGGAAGTAGAAAGTAGAATGGTGGTGACCAGAGGCTAGAAAAGGTAGGGAGGTTTGAGAAAATGTTGGACAGAGTATGAAATTTCAGATAGTAGGAATAAGTTTTTAGTGTCCTATAGTGGTGTAGGGTGACTATACTTGGCAATAATATATTGTATATTTCAAAAATGGTTAGAAGATTTTATTTTTCTCATCATAAATGATAATTTGAGGTGATGGGTATATTAACTACTCAAATTTGATTATTATGTACAGTATGCATATATTAAAACATGACACTGTATCCTATAAATATGCACAACTATTTTGTCAATTAAAAATTTTAAAAATCATTAAATCAGTAGCATTTCTATACCACACAGCCTATTATAGTAAAAAGAAATTAAGAAAAAAGTCATTTTAGTAACTACCAAAAAATAGGAGTAAATATAATCAAGGATGTTAAAGTCTATACACTGAAAATTATAAAACACAAATGAGGGGTTGGGGATTTGGCTCAGTGATAGAGTGCTTGCCTAGCAGGCCCAAGGCCCTGAGTTTGAACCCCATCACCCCTCAAAAAAAAAAAAACAACTGAGAGAAAATTTAGGAAGACACAAATAAATAGGTATTCTGTGTTCATAGATTGCAAGAATTAATATTGTTAAAATAGCCAAACTACCCGAAGCAACCTACACATTCAATGCAATCCCTATCAAAATGCAGCATTCTTCATAAAAATAAAAAAACTCCTAAAAACGTTATGAAACCACAGAATAACTCAAATAACTGAAGGAATCTTGAGTAGATAGAACAAAGCTGGAAGTATCGCACCACATCTGACTTCATGATATACTACAAAAATACAGTAAATAAAACAGCATGATATGTCTGACAACATATAGACCAACAGAACAGCATAGGAGGCCCAGAAACAAACCCATGGATTTATAGCCATCTGATTTTCAACAACGGCACAAAGACATAGTGGGGAAAGAACAATCTCTTCAAATAAAGGGTGTTGTAAAAACTATTAAGGTCCAAAATACATCAGGAAGTCAAACAACTCAGTAGCAATAAACGAGCCAGGCAAAAGACCTGAATAGACATTTCTCACAAGAAGACATAAATGGCCAACAGATACATGGGAAAATTCTCAGCATCACTGATCATCAGAGAAATGCCAATTAAAAACTATATAATGAGACTTTCACTGAACTCCTGTTAATGGCTGTTATCAAAGAGACAAGATAAGTGATGGTAAGCATATGAAGAAAGGGAAGCCTTACACAGTGTGGAACAAGAATGTAAATTAGGGGCTGGGGATTTAGCTCAGTGGTTAAAGTGCTTGCCTACCAAGCACAAGGCCCTGAGTTCAATCCCTAGCACCAAAAAAAAAAAAAAAAAAAATGTAAATTAGTACAGCCATTGTGCAAAACATGGGGTTTCTTCAAAAAAATAAAATCAGAATTAGCATGTGATTCATCAATACCACTTAATATACTTTTAAAGGAAAGGAGATCAGTATGTTGAGATATCTACACACCCATGTTTATTGTACCACTGTTGACAATTCCAAAATAACAGAATCAACCTGAGTATTCATTGACAGATGAATGGATAAAGAAAAGATGGCATGTATGCTCTGTGGAATACTGTTCAACCATAAAAGAGAGAGAAAATGTCATTTTTAACAACATGGATGATTTTTGAGGACATTATGTTGAAAGAAATAAGCTAGGCATAGAAAACCACTGCAGGATCTCACTATTATGTGAAATTAAAAAACACTGGTGTCATAGAAGTAGGGATGAATTGTGGTTACTAGAGGCTAGAGCCTTTGGGCTTAGTAGATTAGGAAGATGTTGGTCAAAGATACAAAATTGAAGTTAGGTAGGGAAATAGGAGGAGATCTCTTGTACATCATTGTGGCTATAGTTAAGGATAATATATCGGATTCTTGAAAAATGCTGAGAGAATGAATATTAGGTGCTTTCACCACAGAAATGACAACTGTATGAGGTAATAAGTTGAATCTTTCTATAATTTGTTTATGTCAAAATATGTGGATATGATAAATACATCCAGTTTTTCTGTCAATTAAAAAATAAAAATTTGTAGCGAGATATGGTTGCACACAGTTGTAATCCTAGCACTCTGGGAGGTTGAAGTAGGAGGACTGCAAGTGTGAGCCCAACCTGGGCAAGTTAGCAAGACCCTGACCAAAATAAAAAAAAATAAGAAAAAGGCTGGGGTGCAACAAATGAAAATATAAAATGTATTACTTTTTTAGAAATAATAAGATGACTCAGGGTTAGAAAGATGAAGTCAATATTAAAACAATAATAAATGAAAAGATTAAATCAAACAGTAATAGATAAATAACAGTCTGGAATCAAACATTGGCCTATTTGTCTCCAAAGCTTATCCATTTGTATAAGCATACAGTGATAGAAAACTGGAGAAATGTCAATCTCATCCTAATTTTAAACTTCACAATTTGGCACTAGAGATGCCAAGGTTGACCCTTGGGTGATAGGGGACCAGAATAAGAAGAGAAATCCCTGAATGTGGCAAATCAAATCTCATTCTTAGAATTTCTTCTTGACATTCCATATTACTGCATTAGTCTGCTTTCATAAGGATGGAAGAAAATAATTGTAGAAAATATACTGAATTGTGAAAGACTAGGACTCCAGTTTAAAAAAAACATAAGAAATTCCAACTCTGAAAAGAAATGCACTATAAAAACTGAAAAAATTTAAAACTCTCTGCTATGTGATATCAATGAGGATGTTATGCATCTTGGACCAAGCAGTTTTGAAGAGGAAAAATAGAAAAATGATATAAAATTCATAATAATCTAATAAAAAATGACTATTATAGAAAAATAACAGAATGCCCAAGTGTTTTACAAAGCAGTTTTACCATTTCACACTTAGCCATGAGATTCAGTTGCTGCATTCACACAATATATAATCCATTCTAGTGGGTGTGTAGTGGTGTTATATTGCTCTCTTATTCTTTGAAATTTTTCTCATAGTTCTGATAAATGTTCTTGACATAGTTTTCACTTTCTTTTGTTATATATCATGTAAGGCTAATAGAAACAAAAATGAGTATATGAAAACATTAGCATGTCAGCAGTAATTGTGGGAGATAATATTGTTTTTACTTTATACATTTATTTTCTGAATTTTCTACCAATCACATATTGATTTCATGACTAAATTAATAGAAAAAGAAGAAAATATGGATGAATCCTAGCTAAACATGCCTACACTGAGAATGAAGCGATATAAGAAGATATGGATTTAAAATATATGAAAGGCTGTTATAAAAATGGATTTTTTCTGTCCTGTATAACCTCGGTGTAAAATTATAACTAATGTACAAAAGTAGACAGAATTTAACTTCAAATATTGAGAAAATATTAACTGGTTTTCCAAAAGAGAGAACTTTGAGTTCCCTCAACTCTGAATGTGTGCAAAAATCTATTCATTTGCCACTCATTGGGAATATGATAGAGATGGTTTTGAGATTCCTGGAAAAGATAATCTTTTGAAAACAGTACACTGCAAGTAATTCCCAGGAAAACTGTTGATTAAAGGTCTTGATGTTTCTACATTGCATCTGACCTCTATTTTCCAACTGCCTGTTTTCCATTTCCATAGTTTAATCATTTCAGTTTTTATGGATTTTCCTAAATATTTAATCTTGTGGTTGTCTCTTTAAATTTCATTGCACTTCATTTTCTACTTTTGAGTCCCTTTAGTTCCTGTTAAGTATGATTATTTTATTTTTTTATTTACTGAGTAATAGGAACCATATCATAAGTATATATAAGTAAATTCATTTCAATTAGCTAGAGTTATTAACATATATAGAGTCTTTTGATAGTCTGGTAGAAGATCAAAGTTCTATATATTGAAGAACAAAATGGAGCAGGAAGAAATTTGCTATGGTGGTTTGCTAGCTGATTTCTTTCCATTTATCATGCCTTTCTGATTTACCAAAGGCATGAAATTATAATGAGCATTGAAGTAAAGAAAAATCTACATTTTCTCCACTGCTGAGGGGAAATCAGTTTAGAATAAAAAGATACAAATACGAAAAAAGTCTAGTTTGGTGTCAGCTCTTTCTCTTCTTGTCCAACATGTAGGTTTGAAGTTCTGTTTACTACTCTGGAAAAGAGACAGGAAGAACTGGGCATTAATAACTTCGGTGCCTCTGTTACTACCATGGAGGAAGTCTTCCTTAAGTGAGTAAGAATGTACAGTATAACAGAAAGAAAAACCTTGAAGTGAAAGGACAGTGTCTTAGTTCTCTTTGTAAACTCATCAAACTTTGAAATTTCACACATCAGAAAATTAAGGGTGGCAAGGGTCAGGGGTAGGGAACAATTACTCTATCGTACTTACTATGTTGCTCCCAAATAATCCTGCCAGGCAGTGGGCAAACCAAGGAGCCTTTTGAGTTGGGGGTTGTGACTCACATTCTCCAAACAAGATATATTGGGACAAGGTTGAGACAAAAAGTTTTGTGTTTTTTTTTTAATTTAGTGTCAGTCACATGGAAGATTCACAGACCAATATCCATGCTAGCCAGTCTCTCTCCCAGAGAAGCCTCGCTATGAACCAGAATAGGAAGATGTTAAGTAATGTTGAAAGAGCACATTCTCTGAATGAAAATGATACTACTGTGTTTAATACTGGGGTAAGAGTCTTTATCAGAAATCTGCTGTATATTTAGCTGGGATGCAAAAAGTACCTTTTATTTTAATGCTGGAACAAAAACAGTGTAGAATTCTCAGCAACTGCAGGACCAACTAGATGTGGAACAGTTTGTACCATAACCTAATTAATATTCAAATACAGGAGAATAGGTTCTAGAAAAATATATCAGCTGCTTACTTTAACCACTATTACTCCTCAGTTTTTTTTTTCTAATTTAGAAATTTTTTCCAATTGTGTAACCCAGAAATTTGTTATTTTGTGGAACCCAAAGTAAGAGTACTAGTGGCCCAGTTTTTAAATAATGAACCCTGTACAGATACGTTTAAGTATTTTAAGTTTTGCAAGGGAAATTGTTACTTCATTAGAGATCATTCTCTAATCAGTATAGTCCTCAGCTTGAGAGGTCTCTTTGAGTTGCCAAACATTCATTGTGCTAATACATATTTGTCTATTCCCAATTAAAGCACAATGATTTTCACGGATATCAAGCATCTAAGAAAAATCATCCTGTTGAAATTTTGTAATATCAAGACACTTAACCTTAAGCATTTTGTTGATATCTTATAGAAGAAGTCAGCAAACTCAATGTAAATAGATAACAAATGTTGAAGTCTCTGTGGGCCACATGGTTTCTTCCATTACCAAACTCTGTCATTGCAACATGAAAACAACCGTGGCACTGTAGGAATATACAGGAACAGCTGTGTTCCAATAATATGCTGTTTACCAAAACAAGCTATAGTTTGTTGTCTCTTTCCTTATACAAATAAAAGGCTGACTAAATTATTGCATACTATTATATTACTCTTGGTTCTATTCAAGTATTTATTTACATAAACTTTATGTGCTTACACCATGGTTTTATGCCATAAAACTTTTGTGTATTTATACCATAAAATTTCAAAGCATTCATCTTAATGAATTTCAACATGATTTTAAATTTATGCCTATTATATTTCCCTCTTCTTTCTTTAGTGTTCCCTCTACTGTCAGCAGTTCCATGCCATGTTCCTGAAGAGGCTGTTGTTCAACTGGCGCAACTGGAAGTTGATTTTTTTACAGATCCTTGGACTTGTAGTTCCTGCTCTCCTTCTCTTCCAAGTGCATGACCATGCAGAAACTAATGAAGAGACATTCAGGCAAATGAATTTGAATGAATATGGCCAAACTATTGTGCCTTACTCTATTTCTGGGAATTCTAATTTAACTGTAAGTCTCTTAAAACACCTTGGGAGTATGCTAACATCTGACAACCATACACTTAAGGAAGTGCAAGGTAAGGCTCATTAAGGAGAAAAATAACTGCATTTAGAGTCTATGTAACTTCCAAAGAAAGATCTTAACTGTAATATTAACTACTTGCCCCATTCATTTCCTGCTAGTCATGGAGAAAAACTCGAGAAATGTCCTTGTTTCAGCTACCGGTCTCAAGAAGTTAGTGGATGTACTATGGCTGCAGACTGTTCATAATGCCTTTGTTATTCCTTTTCTAGTAAAAATATCAAAGGTGCCAAAGTACACGTTACTATGAAATTAATCCGTTCATTTATTTAAAACTTCTTTGATTTATCAGTGTTGTGTAGTTTTCAGCAGACAAGTTCTATACATGGTTTGTTAAATTAACACCTAAAGTCCCGAGGGGGGCGCTCAGTGGTGGAACACATGCCTGGCATGCATGATACCCTGGGTTTGATCCCCAGTGTCACACACACACAAAAATTTAAAACATTTAAACCTAAATATTTTCCAAATGAATATAAATGCTCTTATGTTTTTTAATCTGGTGTCAAAGCCAGGCATAGTGGTACATACCTATAGTCCCAGTACTGGGGAGGCTGATGCAGGAGGATTGTGCATTTGAGGCCAACCTGGCCTACACAGGGATTCTGTGGTCAGCCTGGACTACATAGCAAGGCAATTGTGTCCATTTGTTTTTCTTAGTATATTACAATACATTTTATTGTAACAACACATGTTAATTGTACGAATTAATGGGATTCATTATAATATCAAAATACAATTTTTATTCCTATGTGTTTATCTTGTATCCTACAAACCTGGCGAACTGATTTATTAGTTGTAGAAACTTTTGTTTTGCTTCCTTGGAACTTTCTACATACAGAATCATGTCATCTGCTAATAAAGAGCAGTTTAATTTTTCCTTTATAAACTATACCTCTTTTCTATTTATGTTTCATATCATTAGATAGAATTTCCATCACTATATTCAATCAATGGTGAGAAAGGACATTTTTCCTAATTCCTAATCTTAAGGAGAAAATATTGCATCTTTATTATGTATTTTAAAGTTAAGGAAGTTCTGCTTTATTCCTATTTTTCTCAGAGGTTTTGTTTTTATCATGAATAGATGTTTTGCTTTCTCAAATTTTTCTGCATAGACTTATATGACCATGATTTTTCTTTGTTAGCTTATCAGTATGGTGGATGACACTTATTTTAAACAGTGAACTGACTTTGTATTCCTAGAATAGATGCCGCTTGTCATGGTGTCTGATTTTTTTACATATTGCTGAATTTTATTTGTCAATATTTTGTTAAGGAGTTTCACATCTATATTCATAAAAGATATTGATCTGTAGTTTCTTTTGTTATACTTTCTTTGTGTGGCTTTGTTATAGAGGTAATACTAGCTTCAAAAAATGAATTGAGAAATGTTCCCTCTTCCATTTCCTGGAATATATTGTGCATAATTAGTGTTTATTATTGTTTAGACATTTGATAGAATTCTGTAGTGAAAGAATCAGGACCTAGAGATTTCTTTTTTGGAAATTTTTTTAAAATTATATTTCCTTGATAGTTATAGTTAGTCAAATGATTGAGAAATAGAGATAGAAATAGAGAATATTAAAGATTTATTTAGGGAAATTGGCTCACACAGTCATGGAGACTAAGAAGTCCCACAGTGTGTTATCTGAAAGCTGGAAACAAAGGAAAGCAAATAATTCACTCTGAGTCTGAAGCTCTGAGAATCAGGAGAGCCACTGGTATAATTCTAGGGACAAAAATCTGAGAACCAGGAGTGCTAATGGCCAGAGGCAGGAGAAAGTGGATGGACCAACTCAGAAAGAGAGAGGAAATTCACCCTTCCTCCACACTTTTGTTCTGTTGGGTCTGTCAGTGGATTGGATGATACCCACCCATTTTGGTGAGGGGAAACCTTCACTCAAGCCTACAGATGCAAATGCTAATCTATTCTGGAAGCACCCTCACAGGCACACTCAGAATTACATTTTATCATCCTTATGGGCATCCCCTAACTTAGTCAGGCTGACACTTGAAATTAACTATCACATGTGTATAGAGTCATTCATAGTATCCCTTTATTATCCTTATTATTTTTAATCACTTGTCTTCCAGTTCCCTGATCTACTCTCCATTTGTATTCAATCTGTTATGAATTATATATTTAATTTTAATTATAAATAATGTAGTTATTATTTACATCAACACTTGATTATTTCTATGTACTTCAGTCCATTGGTAAATTCACTACCTCAGTACCTAGTTCAGCTGTGGATATGCTTCTATTGTTTGCACTTTCTGTTAATTCTGTTTCTTGTCATACCTGATAATGTTTCAATTCAATGCTTACATATACTGAATGAAAATCACAAAGATTCTACATGAGTTCATGGTCTCCAGAGGAGGTTTAATTTAACTCTGGCAAGCAATAAGATTAATTGAAGATCTAAATTCCATCAGAGATTGAAGTGGTTTGAGGCTGAGTTGAGTTTTTTTTTTTTAAGAATTAGTCTATTTCTTTCTCAGTGGGGTATAATCCTTTTTGAGCCCCACTGAAAACTTGAAGATTTACCAAGGCATTTCCATAATTTATAAATATAAAATCTCAAGGGGAAAAAAGGTTATAGACTGTTGGAGTGACCTCAACACATTTTTTACTCTTTCCATAGTCCCTTAAATGTTGATTGCTTTTCTAGATCTCTAAAACCCTCAAAAGGTGGGTTTTAAGGTCCTGGGTTTAATCCCTATTACTGCCTACCCTGCAAAAAAAAAAAAAAAGCGGAATAGTGGTTTCTAGGGAATTCGAACATCTTTTTATCCAGTTTTCCTGGTTTTTCAGAAGAAAGTTTTGTTAGCTGTAAGGTAATCAAAGCTGTATGTGGAAGTACTTACAAACTAGTTTAAAACATGTAAGTTGAGACAGTCTATATCATGCTGCATGTGTTTTCCTAGTAAAGTAGTGAATTAGGTTATAGGCTGTAGGGTAAGAGAGCTTGGAATTTAATGATAGAATAAAGTGCTTGAGGGGAATACCAAATATTTTAAACAATCATCATGAGAAAATTTAAAGAGATGAGAAATAAAATTTTTCTTTTTCCCTAACATGTATTTTAGGTGACCTGTATTATGGACATACTGAACAATACTGTTTCTTCATCCTAGGTAACTTAATGAATTACTTGATGGAAAATAAAGAGTGTATTGTTTCGTGTATTATCGCACTTTCCATTGAGGTGAAGACAAATGAAACAATCCTTACTGTTCTGTTCAACAATCAAGCATACCATTCACCATCTCTGTCCCTGTCAGTATTAGACAACATTCTTTTCAAGTCACTTTCTGGTGCTGACGCTTCCTTAACAATCTCCAACAAACCTCAACCACTCCCTGAGAAGAAAGAAAGTGAGCGGTATGTTTTTCCTTTCGTTAGAATTGACTTTTACACATTAAATACATTCTTCCCACCCCCATTTGAATATATTTCTATGATAAAAATAGTTATTAAAGGGGTTGGGAATTATCTCAGTGGTAGAGCACTGGCCTAGCAAGTTGAAAGTCCTGAGTTGGATGCCCAGCAAGCCCCCACCACCACAAAATAGTTATAGAAGCTGGGCATGGTGGTGCACATTTGTAATTCCAGCACTTGGAAGGCTGAGTCAGGATGATCACTGTGAGTTTGAGGCCAACCTGGACTACATAGTGAGTTCAAGGCCAGTTTGAACTACATAGAAAGACCCTGTCTCAAAAAAAAAAAAAAAGCTATTGATAGAAGTATTTTCTGCTTTATTGATTGATATGTCTTTGCTATTGTTATTTCTTCTGTAGGAATATACTCGGACAGGAGGTAGCCATAAAATTACATTTGGGCATGGCTTTTTTAATTAGTGGCTTTTGTCTCCTGACGGTGACTGAGAGGACCACCAAGTCAAAGCACATCCAGTTTTTGAGTGGGGTTTCTATTCTTGTGTACTGGCTTTCTGCTCTAATGTATGACTTCATCGTCTTCTTCATTTCCTGCTGCTTACTGCTGGTGAGTGATAACACTTCTCAAGGGCTTATTTTCCTCTCTACGAGCTGGAAAATTCCTATTTTAAGGATTTCATAAGCCTACCTCTGCCAATAAACTATCTCCGTACATTATTTTAAAAAATGCATTGCAAAAGTCACACAGTGCACTTCATTAGGAGTAAATAACTCTCATATCCTTCATTAGAAGAAAGTCACTTTTCTGTGCAATAGTACAGACCTCTTATGGACTCATTTTGCATTTATTTTCTCATCTTTTGGTGATTATCAAAGCTGTTCTAATGATAGACTATTACTTATATTATCTCATGTTACCCAGTCTTGTCCAGTTTTATCCTCTAGTAGTCCTGACTATACTATTGTCAGCTTTCTTAGTTTCCCTTTGAGTCTCTGTCAGTTTATTTAACACCTATTGTTGAATAATTGTTATTTTCCAGATGTCTCCTTCAATTCAGAGTATGGTTTGTTAAAATCTAAATCAAATCCTCCCTTCTACTCCTCCTATGGGAATTCCTAAGCAAGGAGCTGTGTAGAAGATCACTTATTATAAAGCTAAACTAATGCCTAGTCATTTCCAATTCTAAACTTTATGAAAGTAAGTGTACATTGAAGAACACATCATAGACTGGAGAGCTCAGCAATATTTATCATTCTTACTCACCCCAAATTCACACCTGTCCAATCAATGAGGAATTAAAGCAAAGAATAAAACGTGTATGAATGAATCTACCTGTTCCCTAGTGAAATATGGTCCCATGTATGTTCCAGAAAACTGCACAAGCATGTTAACAAAGGAACTGAATGGACATTTCTCCAAAGAAGACATACAAATGACCAACAGACACATGAAAATATGCTAAATTTCATTGATCTTCAGGGGAATTCAAATCAAAACTATGAGATACAACCATGTGCCTAGTAGGATAACTATTTTTTTAAAAATAACTAGCATTCTCAAGGTTTAGAGAATTGGAACCCTTGCCAACTGTTGGTGAAATGCCAAATGTTGCCACTGCTGTGGAAAACATCATGGAGGTTTCTCAAAATTTAAAAAATAGTAATATGGTAATATGATCAGACATTCCCATATCTGGATATTTATTGAAAAGAGCTGAAATCAGGATTCCAAAGATGTATCATCACTCCTGCATTCACTGCAGTATTTACAATAGCCAAAATGGTCATTCAATGTAAATGATCATCAGCAGATGAGTGAATAAAGAAAATGAATATAGATGTACAATGAAATATTTTTCAGCATTAAAAAGGAAGTTTGGCTGGGGATTTAACTCAGTGGTTAGAGTGCTTGCGTTGCAAGCACAAGGCCCTGAGTTTGATCCCCAGCACTAAAAATAAAAAAATAAAAAGGAAGTTAGTCCTCATATTTGCTGTAATTATGGATAACCTTGAGTACATTGTGATAAAGGAAATAAAGCAGTCACAGAATGTCCAGTGCTACATGATTCAACTGTATGAGATGTATAAAACAGTCAAATTTATAGATTTAAAGAGTGGAAACATGGCCAGATGCAATGATATATGCCCGTAGTCCCAAATCCTTGGGAAATTAAGACAGGAGAATTACAGGTTCAAGGCCAGCCCGGGCAATTTAGTGAGACCCTGTGTCAAAATAAAATGTTGAAAGAGCTAAAGGCATGGTAGAGTATTTGCCTAGCATGCACCAGGTCCTGGGTTTAATCCCCAGTACTAACTATTCCCACAAAAAAAAGTAAAATGGTGGTTTCCAGGGACTGGGGGAAGGAGGAGTAAATAGTTACTGATCAACAAATATAAAGTTTCAGTCAGACAAGTTGAATAAGACTAGAGAGCTACAGAATAAGATTATGTATATAAATCTATTCAATATAAAAGATCAAATAGGTGAATAAGAAAATATAAATGATATGAGACATATACAAATAACAAAATGGCAGAATTAAGTTATTATAAATAATTACACTAAATGTAAATTTCTCCATTGAAAAGGCAGAGATTGGCAGAATGAATCAAAAACATGATCTAGCTATAGGCTATCTACAAGAGACTTAATTTAGATTTATTGATACAAATACTTTGACAGTAAACTGATGGAAGAATGCTAATATTTCTTCAAAAGAGAGAAATGACCTTAATACTCAAAACACATTTTAGGACAAAAATTACTAGATTTGTCAAGGAAATGTAAAATGTTGCAGCTGTTGTATAAAACAGTTTTGTGATTCCTCAAAAGGTTTATATATAATTATCATATGACCCAGCAATTATACGCCTACATTTATACCCCAAATAATTGCAAACGTCCATTTTTTAAACTTGAAAATGAATTTTCAGGGATTAAAAATGGTAAAGACCAGCAGCAGAAGACAGCCTATGTGGGACAACTTGGTGGAAAAAAAAAAAAAAGCTCTCTGAGAATCAGGAGGGAGCTAACAGGAAAACTAAAAACTATAGAGAATCTGCAGAAACTCAGCACAACACAGAGAAAAGAACAAAGCAGACTGGAATGCTAACCCCAACTCCCAGGGAGGGGGACTTGTCTCTGCTAACACAAAGTTAGCCAGAGAGGATTGGCAGCTCCAGAGAGAAACAACATACCACGGCAGCAGTGCTAGCCCCAAGAAAAGTCCACGTTTACTATACATTGCAAAATCAGCATGGGGTTATACTCTAAAAATAACTCCTTCTGCATGACAAGGAATAGCTAGAGAAAAAAATTCATTGCAGCGCCTCTGTGATGGGAGTGTTTAATAAGGACCCATTTTTGGAAAACATTAATTGTAATACTGAGCTACAGAACAACTATACTTCAGGGCTTCTGACATCACCCTACCACAGTGACTGGGTGGATGACTGCCAAAAGAAGCAGTCCGAGAGAAGACCCCCTGAGAAGTTTGAGCTAGGCTGGGAAAAACACAGGGATCCTGCCCTCTATGGTGAGAAGTCAGGCTGGTTGTACTGTAGTTTTTTAAGGGGGCTAGGTCTGAAAGTACTAGCATTGAGTCCAGTGGATTGCTTGACTCCCATCACCACCACTACCACCACGCTGACTACATCCAACACAGAACTCAATAGTCTGATTTCCCTTCTCATCTGTCAGCATGGTCAAGGATATGTCTTGGCTTGAATGGTTGCCACAGCCTAGGCTGTACGGACAAAGGGGCCTCTGGAGCAGGGACAGCATCTCACAAACCCACAGGCCATAAAGCTAGGTGTAGAAGGCAATGACTTGAGGCACACAGAAAGACATGGAACCTGAGGGTGACTGAAGTGAATACAGACCAACCATGCCCAGCAGGAAAAGCAGGGCAGGATTCAGCATTCACATTCAAAAAAGTGATTGTGAAAACAAAATAGGGAGTGGAGGGGAAGGGGAAGTAAAAAGCATAAAGATGTAATTTTTACATGTACTGGCTCCTTATGATGAATGCAATCATTATACACTATAAGCATGTACTGTACTAAAATTTTTAAAAAGAAAAATGAATATAGCAGCATTATTCATAGTACTCCTAAACTGGAAATTACCTGGCTGCCACCATGATAGGTGAGATCACCACCACCATTTCCTTCATCTCCAGGTTCCTCAGCATCAAGGGGCTTACAAACCAACCACTGCTGCAGACTTTCAGCCACAGCCTGCAGGACCTGCTGACAGAACATTCAAAAAAATCACTGGTACCCATAAAAGCCATGCTAGGGATCAGGTTACTGTTGTATTCGCGTCATTGAAAGGTACCATCCAAACTGGCCCTGTCACTTAAAAGGGTTTTTTTTTTTTTTAATCACTCTATCTGTGCCAGATCATCATAGCTGTGACATGCTTTAAATTCCATAATCCATTCCCAAGAGGAAACTACCCAAAGCAAATATCAAATTTATTCATCCATTATAAGATGATCCATCCACAGATGCAGTCATCACACTGTAGGTTTTAGAAGGGCTGGTTCTGCCCAGGACAAGTTCTTCTATATAGCTGACCCTGCTGTCTAACCTCTCTGATTCTGCAGGACACTTTGTAGGGGTCAAATCAGAGTGTGAGTTCACTTGGGAGAAGCTTAAAGGGTTCCTGACTGCTCAGTCTAATCTGCTGTGCTGCTTGTCCTTTCAGTGATTTAATAGCCTGTGAGTCCAAGTATATGATCACTCTGTGTGCAAGAGAGTGAAGTCCCAGGGTGATTTCAGTTTCTCCAACATGCCTAAATTTTTACATCAGTCTCTCTAGGAAAATTACATTATTTTAGAAGAGCTTTCTTGGTAGTAGATCTTGTGGATGAATTTGCATTATTACATGTAAAAATTATTGGTAACCATTTTGGCAGATCAGTAGGAAAGTTTGTTTTAAACATGGTAGTACTGGAAATTTTAGGATGAGACTTTTACCTAGGACTTAATTAAAAATGCATAATTGTACATAAAGACAAACTAGTAAGCATGACCTGGGAAAATTGTCAGAACTTGTATTGTGTTTTTGGCTTTAATAGTACCAAGTGACCAGAATCTGCCAAGGCAACAACCTGTAAAAAGACACTGTCTCAGCTGTGGTGTTCACACCAACCAGCTCTCTGTACATTTGCTGGCTTGTAGTTTTCTAAGACTGAGTGAACTTTTTATTTTTGGAATGTGGAGATCTGGTTTATAACTGTCTTTGTACTTAATTGAGTAAAAGTCTTTCCCACAAACCACCATCTATTTTGTGAACTTTTTTAGTCATCTTTCATTTGGTAAATTATGAACTGGTGTAAATTTGTACAGTTCATATAATTGATTGTGGCAAAGTTGTACAGATTTCTATATTTTGGATAGGAACTTTTTCTTCTATAATAAATTGTTTCCTATCTTGGCATTTAAAAAAATTATGAAGATGCTGGTAGATGAAATATTGGAATATGGCCATTTCTTTGGTGTTGGGAATATTTTTTAAGCAGAGTATTCAGGGAACTAACTGTAAAGAAGAAGATGGATAAAATTATTCAACCAAAAATTTGTTTGATCAATGAACATTAATGGATTGTAAAAGCAAGCTACAGCATGAGAGAAGACACTGGACAAACAAGACTCCAATAGAATAGCAACCAAGGGTGAAAATAGATACAACACAAAAAAGAATATAGAATATATATTTTTAAGAGCACCTAACTTCAAGAAAATTTATCAAGGTAATGAGAACTTAAAATTGGTGTGAAGGCACATGTCTATAATACCAGAACTCTGGGAGGCTGAGGCAGGAAAATCTCATGTTTGATCCCAGACTGAACAACTTAGTAACTTAATAAGACCCTGTCTCAAAAACAACAACAACAACAACAACAAAAAAAAAACACAACACTAGGAAGGTAGCTCAGTGCAAAGGCTCTGGGTTTACTCTCTAGTACCACAAAACAAAAACCCACAATGAGATACTATGTATCTGCCAGAACTGCAAATATTATAAAGTGAAAATAGTAAATATTGACAATGACGTGGAGCGACTTTTGTAAAACAGTTTTGTATTCTCAAGTGAAATAACCTATGACCAAGTTATCCCACTCCTTGTTGAATACCAAATGGAATAATCTGTATAAGAGGTATGAAAATCATCAGAATCATATAATAGTTATGAGATGAAATGTGTCTCCACAAAATGTGTATGTTTGAAGGTAGAGACGTTAAAGAGGTGACTAAGTTAAAATGAGGCCATCAGAGTGGATCCTAATCCAGTCTGACTGGGGTCCTTAAAAGAAAAGGAAATTTGAACACACAAAGAGACTCAAGGGTGCATATGAACAGAGGAAAGACTACATGTCGACATGGGGAGAAGGAAGGCATCTGCAACCAAGAAGTGAGGCCTCAGAAGACACCAGACTTACCACACATCTTGATCTTGGACTTCTAGCATTCAGAACTGTGAAAAAAAATGAATTTCTGTTGAGAAAGCCACCAAGTCTGTGCTATTTTGTTATGGCAGCCTGAGAGTATAGTAGTAGTAATGATCCATTATCAATCAAGAGTAAATTGATAAATACATTTCAACATAGTCATAAGGATGAAATTATATTGTGACAATAATTTTTTTTAAGAGTAGGAAATTTATTGAGAGAATGAAAGAGAGCTCCTGAGAGACAGGAGGGGACCCGAGTGGGCTGCCAACGAGTTCACTTTTCAGGGGAAATTTTATAGAGCAAAATCATGAGGCGGGTGCAATGTGTGTCAAAATGATTAACCAATAATATTACAAGTGTATTTGCTTAGGTAATATTGATCCAAGGGGAAAGAAGGTCACATAGCAAATGAACATGAAAAGAATAAAGACATTCCAGGATGGGCTGGATCTGGAGGTTTTGGTCACCCACTTGGGTGACCTAGACTTTATTAGATCAGATGAGTGTAATCTTCAGTTTATTGTTTGCCCTCAGACTTATCTTGAGGCTTGACCTTCAGTGGATGTGCCTCCAGCCATAGTTGTAGTGTATTCTCCTCTTGTGTATTGACTCCATTGAGGGCCCAGCCCTGTCTGACTGCCTGTAATATTTCTACCTTACTTGGCTGTCTATAATATTCCCCCCTCTAAAGAGATATCCCTAACTGCGTTAGGGGAGAATGGGCGAAGTTTCCACCTAGCTGCTTTGAGCTGAGAAGGGTCGGTGTTGGGGAGACCACAGTCAGTGACCTCCAGAGAGCCTATCTGATGGGCCTTGCATAGAAGTCATGTTGTAGTTTAGCAGTTATGAACTCCCTTCACAAGTTGATCTAGTGGATCCCAGTGAAAGGAGGCTGGCATATTTGTAGTTGGTTCCATCTGTATGACACTTGAAGTTTGGCATCCTCTAGGTGAGAATAAACATATTTTCTATGAAATTAAAGCACGTATAACCAAAGCATGGCACTAGAATGGAAAGACAGATTGGAGAAAAGAACCATATCCAGGTATGGTATTGTTTTATGTATCTTTTTGTTGTACTTTTCTGCTGGGTGTTTAAGACCAAGTTAAAATGAGACCTGTGTTGATCAAAATTGGCCTCTTGCTATCTATCAAGGTTGGTTGCGGCTCCTCAGGCATCATTGTGACAATAAAAATTAAACTTGTATTCAACATGAATGAATCTAACAAACTTAATGTTGAGTGAAAGAAGCCAGATACAAAAGGATTCATATTGTATAATTCATAAAAACCTCAAATTATAGCAATGCTACATTTTAACAAGGATTCCTGCCTATGTGATCATACTGTTAGGAAACATAAAGAAAAGAAATATAGTTACTTATAATAAAAGTTAGAATAGTGGTTACATGTATATGGGGTTGGAGGAGTGTATTCTGATGTTCTTTGGGTACTGGCATTGTGGTAGTTGCCCAGGGTGTTGCTTTGTAATAATTTGTTGTGATCATTCATTTCTGTTATGTACACTTTTATGAATGTTTTGTATATCGTAATAAAGAGGTTTAAAATACTTGAAATTTTTGTTTGCATTTTAATTTATGGATTAATTTGGGTAGAATCTATATATTCACAATGTGTGGTTTTATTGTCTAAGAAGAGTATGTACCGCTTATTTATCCAATGAGGAATTGGCTTTTCCTTGAAATAGCTGATGATTTCTGGTTTTGAAGAACTATATGTCTTTAAACCCAGGAATTCCTGGGTCATCCCTACCCTTATTTTATTACCTCATTGCATTTATTCCATTTAGGTTTACAACATGTTTGGTCAGAAACAAAACAATCATAGCTATGGGTATTGAATTCAACTATGATCTGTTAATCTTTCCTGTTGCTATTGTTACCATCTCCAGGGACATCAGTTGTATAATGACTGCTCTAAGATTAATCTTATTTGCCTCTTGGTTATACGGCTGCATAATGATGTAATCCTCCAAAGGGACTCTTCCGCCATTTATAGAGAAATCATAATTACTAACCAATGAGATAATTACAGGTTCCTCTTCACCATCATCCATTCTAATTTAGATCTCTCTAACTTTGTGCTTCACCATCTGATTTTCAATTTTAGTTAAAAATATTTAAGGAGAGCCTGAAATGGGTAGATGTGAGTAGTAGATTGGAATCAGGAAGAGTAATTTAAAAGTAGAAAGTAATGGATAACAGTGATAGGTAGGTTATGAATCACAGGAAAATCTTTAGAGAAATAATGTCTCTTCAGAGAAGTAATCTACTTTCTGGAAAACTTTTAGTTAGTACTACTGGGGGGAAATATTTAGACTTTGTGTATACATTTTTAAAAACTGTTCCAAATCAGGCGTGGTGGCACACATCTGTAATGCCAGCACTTGGAAGACTGAGGCAGGAATATCACCACAAGTTCAAGGCAGCCTGGGCTACATAGTGAGTTCAAGTCAACCTGAACTACACAGCGAGACCTTGTCTCAAAAACAACAACAGGGGGTTGGGGATTTAGCTCAAGTGGTAGAGTGCTTGCCTAGCAAGCACAAGGCCTTGGGTTCGATCCCCAGCACAAAAATAAAAAAAAAAAAAACACTGTTCCAAGTAAAGTAGAAAGCAAAATAATAAAGAGAAGTATAGTGGTTCTGTTCACTGAAAGATACTCGGATGAAGAAGAGGTACAAGCATCTTAATTTATGCTCACAGGCTCTGGGTTTTTTTTTTTTTTAAAGAGGCACATTAATTTAAATAATGAATACTTCCATGCTAAATTAAGACAGGACTTGCTGTTTTCTTCTCTGAATATTTTGGCATGGTTTATATGTGTACTTACCCTTTACTTTGCTTTTATCTCACTACCCTCTACCCTGTGTTTCAGGGAATATTCAAATACCATAAAATTGATATTTACATCATGGATTACCATTTTCTAGAAACACTGCTGATCCTCATATTGTATGGCTGGTGTGGCATTCCCCTCATGTACCTAATGAGCTTCCTGTTTTCTAAAAGTACTTCTGCATACATCAAACTTGTCCTGTTCAACTACATCTCAGGCATCTATAGTGTCCTCATAGAGCAATTATTAGGAAACAGTAAGTATAAAAGCTTCGCAAAATCTCCCCTTCTCCACAAGACAGTAATAAATAAGGCATAATGGGCTTACGGATATGTAAAGACTTTGGTAGACAATTACATTCTTGGTTTTTGAGAAATCCTGCACCTGATATAAATTAATAATCTTATTTTGAGTGTGTGTGATATTCTAGACATTGTGCCCAATCTAGGATCTTTATAAAGAAGTGATGGGACTATATTTGAGATGCAGATCCATAGACATGATGCCTCCTCTCTATGCCTACCTCCTGTAACTCTATCCCATGGCTTAAGGAATCCGTTTTGCACATGATTTGGGGAAGTTTCGGAGTATTTTTTCCTTGAAATTCATTTGCCAGAGAGAGAGAGAGGGAGAGAAATGAGTAGCTTTCTTCTTATAGAAGGAAGGTTTCACAAAGTTAGAAGAAATTACATACCAAATATAGTAGACTGTTGTTATCTTTAAAAGTACTATCACTTGACATTTGGCATTTTGGAGTATGGTGAAGAGAGGGAAGAATGGAGAATTTTGAGTTCTTGGGTAAGATCTGCAGTTCTAATCAGGGAAGGTTTTATGGTATCACTCCTCCTCATGATTCAAGGCAAAGGTCCAGGAACCCAGATCTCCTAAAAAGATTTTCCAGAAAGAAGGAAAACTATATATACATATAACTAAGCCAGTTTTCCTTCCTTCTATTCCTAGTTTCTGCAAGTCTTAGATTTGTATCTCTTTCTTTTCCTTCTCTGATTATGAGGTTTTGTTATGTGTTTACTAAACTGACCATTGTTATTAATAGATTTTAAAATGACTATTACAGTGATGCCTCAGTTCATAGAATTTAATTTGTTCTATGACTTTGGAAAAGATGGCCACATTTGTGTTTGTGTGGCAAACACGGCCACAGTCGTGTTTGCCACTCAATGCAGAATTTGCAAGCAAAAACAAAATTTTGCCAAATACTTCTGTTTGTGAACCAAATTCTTTGCAAACAAAAGTGTTTGTGAACTGAGGTACCACTGTATTACTCCTTTTTTTTTGGATCACCTTATAAATATGCACTTAAACGGAGTCAAATTCTTCATCCCTCTCTTATGGATCTCCTTAGGCACAGGCTTCCCACTTCATTCCCTTAACTCTTGGCCAGTCATAAAAGAATTCCCTGCATTAGTTGAAGGCTGGCTTATTATATACTCCTTTGTACACTTTTATTTATTTTGTTTTGTTGGGTTTTTTTGTTTGTTTTGTTTTCTTTTTTGGTGCCGGGGATTGAACTCGGGTCCTTGTGCTTGCTAGGCAAGCACTCTAATCACTGAGCTAAATCCCCAGCCCCCTTGGTACACTTTTATAGTGTGAATATTGACTCCTAGCAAGACTTGAGCCTTTGCAAACCAGACTAAAATAATTTCAAGAGTGATTCCTGAGTGCTTATACTCACAAAAGAATCCCCAAATTATGGAAAGCAAACATCTATGTGTTTTTTGTGCACCTCTTCAAAAGTAAATATTGTTACATAGAAAAACTGACCTAAAAACATTTAAACTTGTGAACCTTGACTAAGAATTAAATTCTGAGAAAGTATCACTTATAGGACTAGAGATGAATAACTGAGTTGGAATAAGAAAGGGTCACTGTTCCAGAAAAGTCTCAAAGCATATTTTGAGAGGAATATGCTTCAAAAGGTCATTTAGAGTGAGGATTCACAAGACTTCTACATCTCAGCAGTATAACAAACATTGTGAATGATACTTGGCCAAAAAGAATGAACTGAGAAGAAAGTATGGAATTGGCAGAGGCCAACAATAAATTGAAAAGTGAGTGCCTTTGGAGATAGTAAGCAAATATTGAAGAGTTCATGCAAATACTCATAAAACAAAACTGGAGTGGTTATATCTATAAGAGAAAAATATTCTCTAAGGTGAAAAACGGTTATTAGAGATAAAGAGGTTCTCAGCATGATACCAGATTCAATTGAGCATGAAGTTGTAAGAATCCCAAACTTTTACTTCCCTAGCAATATAGTCTAGAAGTATACATAGTCAGAATTACCAGAAAAAAGCAGCAAAGAAAATCAATTACCTGTAATGATACCTGTTGAACAGGACATTAGTTTATTAAGCAGCTAATAAACTTGAGTTTAAGTTTATATATAAGAACATAGAACCCCAAATGCATGGCTTCAAACATGCATGATATCTTTTACAAACTGACCACATAATACATCATGTAGATTAATATATAAGGGCATATTTGTTATCAATTATGCAATTAAATTAAAAATCAATAACACATAACCATGAAAGGAATATACTTGAAAACTTTAAAACACACCTTTTAATAATTAATGAACAAAAAGAAAGAATCATAGAAATTTTAAAATACTTACAACTGAAGAGTAGCGTAAATACTCTGTAGCAAGAGTTAGTTGGTGGAAACTATACTTTTAATTACTAACATTGTAAAGGCTAAACTTACCTTCCAGCTTAAAAAGTTAGAACAACATAACATATTTAAAGAAAGTAAAATGGTGAGTAAAGGCAAAAATTAGTGAAATAGAAAATGAATATATAATAGAGTACCAACAGAGCCACTAATAATCACAAGTACTCATAATATTGATGTAAGAGCAAGTAGATCACAAAAAACCCACAAAGTATAGAAAGGCAATAGGTATATAGGGTGCGTGTGTATATACATGTGTACAGTTATACCATTGGAAATAGAAGAGTTTATGATAAATTTTGGCCAACAAGTATGAAAACTTAGAACAAGTTGTTACACTTCTAGAAAAATATGATTTACTAAACCTAACTTACAAATTAGAAAATTTAAATTAAACTACAAGCAGTCAAGTAATTAATAGTTAAAATTCTTTTCACAAAGAAAACACAAGGACTAGATGGCCCTACTTCACCAAATGACTTTTCAGAACTCAACATTGTCAGCAGAATATCTTACCACTAGCTATGAACTGGAACAAACTCACTGGGAAGTAATTACTACTCTTCAAAGATAATCATCTGTTTTTAATTCTGTGAGACCGATTTGACCATTAATAGGAGATTTCTTTTCTTAGAGATAGTTTATTTCTTATTATGTAACTACTCTTATTATTCTTTCAGAAATGCCAACTACCTTGTCTAACGTCACCCAAACCTTCCTACGTAATTCGTTACTGGTCTTTCCCAATTACAACCTTGTGAAGTGCATCAGTGACTATACCGTTGTCTACAAAATGAAGATTCTGTGTGCTGAGAAAAATGTTCCTTACTTCCTAAATTGTAGTAAAGAAAGTAAGTACCTTGAAGCTCTAAGTCTGTAGGAAACTGACTGGGGGCTCAGACCATGCAATCGTGATGAACCTCCTCGTCTTTTAGATGAGAACATATGTTTTGATCTATAAGTCACTTTGCAAGGTTGGGAGAGACATTTTTAAATAATAGCCTCAAAAGCATATCCAAGGTAAATTCAAAGTAGTCATCAGATACAGAATGAGAATGACTGAGAATCAGCTGTCTATTAGCTTTATGGGTATTTTAAATTTTCACAGCAACTTCAAGTTATCCGTTTTTATACTCATTTTCAGGCAAATGACTTTGCACCCTATGTCATGGGTCCCCAACCCCCAAGTCATTCATGGCCTATTGGGAACAGAGCCGCACAGCAATAGGTGAATGGCAGGCAAGCAAGCAAAGCTTCATCTGTATTTATAGCTTCTCCCCATCACTTGCTTGACTGCCTGAGTGCCACCCCATGTCAGATCAGTGGCAGCATTAGATCGTCATAGAAGCCTGCACCCTCTGGTGAATGGTGCATGCAAGGGATTGACATCATACCCTCCAATTGAGAATCTAATGCCTGATGATCTGAGGTGGAGCTGAAGCAGTCCCTGAGGAGTGACTATAGTGTTAATACAGATTAACATTAACAGAGGAATTTGACCACGCAGAGACCATAATAAATTAGTTGCTCACAGACTCATAGCAAAACCCTATCGGTAAGTGGCACATGGCAATTAAACTGGTGACTGACTTTATAGTGGCAAGTGAGTTGATGCTTTTCAGTTGTTCAGCTCATCTGGTGGGAGACTTTGAGTTAGAATCTGACACTTATTTTATCCATGTGTGGCCTGCCCATTATTTTATTGGCTACTTCCATCCTTGCCTCTTTTCTGCACTGCACCCTTGTCTCAATCACAGTTTTAGTAAAGCCCACAAGCGGATCCTAGTCAAAATGAAAAAACAAATGTCACTGGATAGCCTCTTTGAAAAGGGGGAAAGATTCAGTGATGAGACAGCAGAATACTCTAAGACCACCAACAAAAGGAAAGCTACATTTAAAAGAAAATACCAAGAGTCCTATTTAAATTACATGTTCATTGCAATAGATAATTTGATTGCTCCGAGCTCACTTGGTATAATATGTGGAGATCAGCTATCCAGCAAAGCTATTAAACTTCAAAAACTGCTTCACTACATGGAGACCAAGCACCCTGCATTAAAACCTTTGGAGTTTTTTAAAAGAAAAAATTGTTAACATTAAAAACAGAAGCAGTATTCAAAGCCACCACTTCATCAGGTATGTCTGCACTGACAGCATCATTCTTAGTGGCTAACTGCATTGCTAAAACTAAGAAGCCCTTCACTAGTGGCAAGAATCGATCCTGCCTGCTGCTAAGGATATTTGTTGTGAAATTTTAGGAGAGGCTGTAGTTCAAATGGTGGCAGATAATCCTCTTTCAGATAGCATCATAGCTAGACAAATTGATGAAATAGCAGAGGCTATCAGGTGCAGTTATAAGAGATAATTAATGATTCACTGTGGTACGCAACATAGGTTGACAAGTCTAACAATGTTGACAATGAGATGACAATGCATGTTTTGTGCAATATATTTGTCAGGAGGATGTGCATAGGGAAATGTTATGTGCACTTTTGTTGCCAGATCACAGCTGCCAAATTATTCAACTCTTTCAATGTTACATATCAGAAAAACTCAACCGGTCACTTTGTGGTTAAATGTACAAATAGGGCAGCTTCCATGACCATATGGCTTTTTGATTTCATCACTTTGGTTAAAATAGGTCACTTCTGAATGT
>PVJO010021018.1:0-30823 GCA_004026905.1 Hystrix cristata | reverse complement strand
AAAAAAAAAAAAAAAAAAAAAAAAAGGGCTACTTCCTCCTCCTGGAAAGTCTCTGTCTTCACCCTTGTGGAGGACTTACTGTGGTCAACTAGAGCCAGAACGCCCAGTTGGACTGACCCGGTATGATTCTGGCATACCTGCCGGCATGGAGGATCCACCTGAGGATTGTCGCCGATGCAACATAAAGGAGAACGGGAGCAAAAAATAGTTGCGGGCTATTTCCCAGGAGAAAATCTGCTGCGGCTGGTTCTTCTGAAAGGGACTTGGCTGTTCTCATCAAAGAAGGAGCTCAGGGCCTTACTGTCGTCGAGGATGGCTGTTGTCACTTCGAGGGAGCTCTGGTCTTTATCTCTGCTGCAAGCATCATATCCCCGTCCCGGTAAAGATTTCTTCAGCCATCATCTGCAGACATGGATGCACCACAGGACAGTGCTGTGGTCTCCCAGCCCTTGATTGGATCTTTTGGGTCTCCAGCCCATAGATAAACAACTGGCACTCTTCCTGCATTTGGCTTATGGGTGAATATTGTAACTTGTAAATGTCCTGTTTTAAATGTGCTCTCTTACATACCACTGGTTCTAGAAAAGGTGACTAATACAATCCTGCTTGATGCCATACTCTCCAGGTTTTCTTCCAACCTCTCAGTCCCCTTTCTCCCAGACTCCTTCCTGGGTTCCTTTTATTTTAGTGATCCCATAAAACTACAAGCCTAGTATATGCCAGCAGAGGCTGAAGTCTTCCTCAGGGTTCTTGCCTTCCCGGTCTGTGCAACCCAAACTTCACATGTGGCCAGGGCGTATGCTATCATGTAAGTGGTCAGGAATCTGAGCTCCAACATTAGTCAGACCTTGGTGCAAAGTCTGGCTCTACCATGTCTTGGGCATGACACCAATTTCTTAAAGCCTCAGTTTTCTAATTTCTAAATTAATAATAGTAAATAAATAATGTATGAAAAATACTTAACACTATGCTTCCCAAGTAATGATGTCAAAAATATGTGGTACAGTGTAGACCAAGTAACAGTAAATGTTGGGTATTATAACTCTATCTAGGAACCTTACCCCGAGCTTCCATGTACCTACCTGAAATCCTGGATTTTGCACAAGCAACTCAAACTCGGTTACCCTGAAATCAAACTCCTTACAATTCCTCCCAAGTCTGTCTCCTGCCTTTGAACCTAAGCATGCCTTTGTTACTATCATGGTGAACTGAACACAGTAGAAGGGAAGCTGCAAACTGCTGAGGATAAGTCAGAAAAGGCCAGGTAGCTTCTGTCAGTTTCTCTTGGTACTCGCTCTGCAAGTTTCAAGCCTCAATATAAGAAGCCCAGTTTTCCCTGACCTCACATAGACAGACCATACAAAGACAGATACCCTGGGTGTTCACATTTGTCCGGCGTCCACCTGGTGCAATCTTCCCAGCCCAGATATCAAACGAGTCCATGCAGAAGCCCGGAGATGAACCCAGCCACCATCTGATTATAACTTTAGGAAGAAGCATCTGCAAGAACTGCCTAGTTGAACCCAGTCAACCTACAGATACATGAGTAAAATGAACTATTGTTACTGTGTTAAAGCCACTGTTCTGAGGCAGTTTCTTACTCAGTAACACACAACCAGAGCAACATTCAAATTCAAAACCTGAGAATTTTTCCTGAGATCTCATCTTATCCACCTTCTAAACCCAATTACAAAAGTCTGGCAATTCTTAAATGTTACTTAAATCCCTCTACTTTTCTGCATCCTCCCTGCTCCGACCTGGTTGTGAACACCATCATCTCATTCCAGGACGAGGAAAACATCTTCCTGACGTCCTCCTGCAGTTTGCCTCCCTTTCCAGTCTTTGTGCTGCAGCCTGATCTAATCGTGCCACTCCGGGCTGACTTTTATGATTGCCATGGTGTGACCCTCACTGGGCTTGGCAGTTTTATGGCCAGTCACTGATCCAAACCCTGCCCAGCCGCAGGGAGCCTGAGGTCATGAGGTTACTCACACCCAAATCCCTGAACAGCTATTCTCGGCCGGCCCTGACCCTATCTGTCCCTGAGCCAACTCTACTCAACCTTAGTGTGGCAGATTAAAAAGGACTCCACTGGGAGCCTGGGAGTCACTCTTCAGCACTCCACTCAGGTTAAGAGTTCTCCTTCCCCTTCACCATTTTGTAGTACTAGGGATTAAACCCTAAGCCCTTGTACTAATCTACATATTCTGTTTTTTTTAAAAAAAGAGAAAGTTTGAGATCCTCTTTCATGTGTTCCCTTAGTAACCTTTACTTCCCTCTGGATAGACTATATTACTCCAAAATGAAACTATTTATTTTTCCTTGTACAGGAGTATAAGTATCTTGAGGAGAGGTCAACAGCTTACTCCCTTGTATATCCCTAGTTCCAGGACAGCACCAGAATATAAAAAGCTTATTTTAAAAAATAGATAAACGAATGAATAATAAATTATGCAAAGGCAACTTTATAATCATTTAACCTACAAAATTCAAAAGAAAGAATGAAACAAAAATAGCTATTCCAGGAAGGATGTGACTGAGCAATTTTTTTAAATAAATGAGACTTGAGATTATCTAACTAATCCAATCTTTTTAAAGGTGAAGAAATTAAAGTCAATGACATTCACTGGTTTGCCCATTTCCCACAATTAGTAGCAAACAGAATCAGGTCAGTTGATTCCAAGATATTTCTGCTGCACGTCAGAATTTTCTAATGAATTATACAACCGAATAATATAATGAATAATATAATGCAGGTATTTCAGCATATGCCAAATAATTTCTCCAAATTTAAAAAAATCTGTTTTATAATCCTCTTTTACTATGTTGTTCTCATTTCTGGACATTGGGAAGTAGTTCTGGGCAACTTCAAATTTCTTTGGAGTATACATCTATCAGAATTGGCTAAATAAAATGTCTCACAATATGAAATATTGGTAAAGTTATGGAGTAACTGGAAGTCTCTTACAACAGTTGATGGGAGTCCGACTGGTACAACCACTTTGGAAACGTGTTTAGCAGTATTTAATGAATCTAGATACACATATACTCCATGTTCCTGAAGTTCTACTCTTGGTATATAACCAACAGAAATAAGTGCTTATTTCCACTAAAACACATACAACTGTTTGTAGCAGCTTTATTCCAAATATCTCCGGGTGTATGGCACATACGTATAATGCCAGCACTCAGGAGGCTGAGTCAGGAGCATTGCTGCAAATTCGAGGCCAGTCTGGGATACAGCGAATTCAAGACCAGCCTCAACTACATAGTGAGACTCTGTCTCAAAAAAAAAAAAAGAAAAAGAAAAAAAAGAAGTTGAGGATTTAGCTCAAATGGTTGAGCGTTTGCCTTGCAAGCACAGAGACCTTGAGTTCCATCCCCAGCATCTCCCCCAAAAAAAAGAAAAAGAAAAAACCAAATATCTAAAAACTGGAAACAATCTAAATGCTTATCAACAAAAGAATAGGTAAGTCAGTAATGGCATCAATTACAATGAGAAAGAACAAACTACTGATTTATGCAACAAAGTGGATCAATCACATATGCAGGCTGAATGAAATCACATAAAGGATGTGTGTGGGGGGGACTGATTCCACTTCTCTGAAGTTCAAAATTATGCAAAATTAGTCTATAGTGGTATTGCCTGAGATGGCACACAAGGGAGACCTCTGGAATTCTAGAAATGTTCTGTACTTCCATCTGGGAGTGTTACAAGGTACAGGCACATATAAATTCATCTAACTGTACCTTTAAGACTTGTGCAGTTTACTGTAAATTATACCTCAATTTAAAAAAATAATAATTTCTGTGGATGAGTGAAACTATTAATTAGAATATTAAAAGAATTTAATATAAATATTAAATATGTAGCTCTACATAGCACTCTATGTTCAAGGAATATAAAATATACATTATCTCATTCAACCTTCAAAATACCCTATGTTGAAGTTTCTTTGTAAGTAAGATTCTCAGATCATTTAACAGACATACTTTCCACCTAAAATTCTGAAGTAAGGAAAAATATTACAGTGCTAGTAAAAGTTAACATTCTTCTTGGGTGGACCTTGTAGAAAGCATATTAAATTGTGATAAATTGCAATACAGATCAAAAACACATGTCTTGTCCATGGTCAAGGAGTACTTCTCGATGCCCAGCTCTTAAAATGTAGAAGAATGTGTTCCTACAGAATATTTAAATTATTTCACAAATATTGTACAGTTTGGGAGAAAAAGAAAAGTTCTCAAAATATCACAATCAGGAAAAAAAATCAAGGATGTAGAGAAATAGACTCACTTTACAACAGTCCCCTTTCTGTTGATGCCATTACACTAAGTCATGAAAATCTTTATATCAATTAGTACAGAAATTCTGTGATTTTTATAAAACGTACTTTATTGATTATGTCCTTATTAGTGCTAATCATCACAGAGGCTCTGATTCTATCTAAATTTTACAAATGAGGAAACTGTAGATCAAGATGTTTGTTTTAGGCTAGGTTCCCAGTATCTGGATTTTAGAAATAAGTACATTCTAACTACTATACAAACTTGTAGACGGATACAGGATTGTCATATTTTATCCTACCAGGTAATCTTTTAAGAGAGAGATACAATCATTCAGTATCATTTTAGAATGAAAAGTATATTCTAATATTGGCAAAAAGGTGAAAAAGATATGTCAATTTTTTTTTTAATTTTTAAATTAATTACTTTGTAACACTCAAATTCTCTGGGTTTCCCTGGACTCAGACTTGAGAAACACTTTACATCTTACAGATAACAGGTAGAATGCCTAGGACAGGACTTCAACCTCAGTTCTCTTCTCTACCACAATAAAAATATGTATAGATTAATATTACAGCCATGTCACCAACCCTTCTAACAATGGAAGCAGCTCAATTCTGTCTGACCCTTGGGTTCTTCAACCATAAAACAGGAATAATAACAGCTTCCACACCCTTCTCAGGGTTGTTGAAAGGACTGACAGGTGAATGCCTACTAAACACTCCACAGAGATTCTAACAAAGGGTAGATTTTCAATAAATATTAATTAGCATCACTAATCACCAACTTTATTACCTAATTTTATTTTAACAGGGGTTGTTTATGTCCAGGCACCATTCTAAGTGCATTACAAATATTAACTTATTCAATATCGATGACTTTAAAATACGAGGAACTTTTTTGGGGTGTGGGTGCTGGGGATCAAACTCAGGGGCTTGCACTTGCTAGCCAACTGCTCTACCACTGAGCTAAATCCCCAAACCCTACTGGTAAAATACAAGGACATTCTGATCCAACAAATCTACTTTTAGAACATGGTCATAAAGCAAAAATATCCCCAAAGGATTAAGAATACTGCATGTAATACTCCCTTTTAGAGTCTCCCTTTTAACTATCTATATTAGCATGTTAATACTTCTACAATAAAGAAACCATTCTAACTTTGTTTCCCAAACTTACTTGGCACTGGAAGCTGTTTCTGTAGTAAGATTTATTAAAGCATTAAAGAACTACTGCTCCTTACAAAACACTGTCTAGAAAACCTCAAACCATTCACATCAACGTTCATTGCAGCATTACAGCCAAAATGAAAGCAAACACAAAATATTAAAAGAAGGTTAACTATATTTTACCAGTATAATGCAGAAAAGTCATGTTGCAGAAGAGAAATTACTAAAATTTAAATGATCATGAGTACAAAAAGATTACAAAACAATATCTTCATTATGAGGCCAAATTGATTTTCCACATGAATAAATAGCCTACATACAGACTGTAGGACAGCATAGTAAATAAACCGTTAACTGTTTATAGGTTACTGGATTACAGATTTTTTTTCCATTGTGCTTTGCTGCATCTTCTAAATTTCCTTTCACATAAACATGTCATCAAAATAATCTTGGTTCTCACACAGCCAAGGAAAATATACACACATATACATACATACAGAGAGAGAGAGAGAGCCAAAAAAAATGTATACTTCAGGAAAAGGAAAAACTTGTATAAATATTTTTAAATTAAATTTATTTAAAGGTGGCACATAGCAAGGTGCCACATAGCTGTAATCCCAGCACTTGGGAGGCTGAGGCAGGAGGATTGCCCCAAGTTCGAGGTGGCACATAGCTGTAATCCCAGCACTTGGGAGGCTGAGGCAGGAGGATTGCCCCAAGTTCGAGGTCAGCCTGCGGTACATAGTGAATTCAAGGCCCCCTGAACTACAGAGCAAAACCCTGCCTATAAATAAATAAAGAAATAAATTTTAAAATATAAATTTATTGAGATATCATGAGATTAATACAAGTTACCTTTGGCCTCTACAATTACAAGAAGTTCTTCAAGTGGTAGCCATTAGCTTCCCGACATTTATTAACACTGAAACTGCTTAAGTGTGTACACATTTTTTTGGTGGACTCTGCATTCAATATACATGTTAATATGATTAGAAAATGACTTATAAACTAACAAACTGCTGAATCATAAATAAAAGCTGAAATTTACATAATAAAATTCCATTAAAAGCTTGTGATGCACATGTAGTCCTAAAAAATAGTTAACATACACATATTCATGCCTCGAAACCAACACTTACTCCCTTCTATGTGCTGCTCACAAAATCCAGGTAAAATTTCTACATATTACCAAAAATGGCAACATCAAAACACAAAACAAATATCAACTGATCTATATGTAGCAACATTTATCAACGTCAAAAACATTGCCAGGAAAGGAAATCAGCAAGTTTCCAAAACATAAGGGTGGTAAGTTAAAATTTCTGTAAATGTGTCAACACATATAGAACAACACTATAGCTTATGCACACATACATAAATGTATCATTAAAATGCAAAAACGCATCTAAGACTGATACCCACTAACGTAAGAACAGTTGTCACCACTGATAAAAGGAGAGAAGGAAAGTGAAAAGAGCAGGAGGCTTTAGCTGTGGCCTTGAAGCTCCTCTTACCAAAAACCAAAAACAACGCAACAACAACAAATCCAGTTTCACAGTTAAAAACAGTGAAATGTTAACACGCACCTGTGGAATCAAAGTGATAGTTACAAAAAGGTGTGTTACATTATTTTCTGTTCTTTTCTGAATGCCTGTAGTAAATTCATAATTAAAAATAGAACCGTGAAAGAATTGCATTTTATTTTAGCTTCTGACTCCATGTCTACATCAGTTTGCAACAGGCACAGGTCTTCTGTGCCTCAACGTATGTCCAGGATGGCTCCAGACTGTCATGCCCTTCCCCAAGAACAAGAGGCAAGAGAGGCAGTTATCTTGTTGGAAAAGAACACAATAACCAGAAGTCTTGGCCTGGAGAAAAGCAGTCCAGCAGGCAGAGCACTTCCAGCAAACTGAGGTACAAAGCAACTGGATAAATGAGATCCTCCCGCACTTGCAACCTTTCAAATGGTTCATTACCATCCAAATCATGTAGGTGTGCTGGGCTCTGAGCCAAAGAGCAGAACACCAGTATTTATGCAAAAAGTAAAGGAGAGAGTGGGTGAAAGAAGAGTCAGTGAGCAAACTCTCACCTCAAGGCACAAACCCACACAGTTCCCAGGAGGAGCTGCACTGCCCCGAGTTCCCGAGTTCCCTGAGGCCCTCTCTCCAGTAGGCTTGTGACAGTAATTCCTCAAGTTCCAGCATTCTCTCTATGAATCATGCAGCCCCTCTAACTTATCTGCTTCACTATCATTAATTTTCTTAGGTAAGTCATAACTAATAATGCTTACAACCTGGGTTTAGAATCAGACAAACTAGACTCATCCCCAAGCCCTGGCCCACCACTGGTTACACGATCCTGGTGAATACTCAACCTTTCAAAGCCTCAAATTTCCTCTTTTCAAGTTCCTAAGTGTTTTATAAGTCGGTAACATCTGGTTGTCAAGACTGTCAGAAGTACTAAATTAGATGATGGCAAGCAAAACACCCTTCATTGTACTTGGTACCTACTCCCTTTTTTTTTTACCAGGCAACAGAGGAGAGTGCAGTGAAAAATGGGGATTAAAATGGTCAGGAAGTGAGCCCTGATGCAAGTTACAGACTCTGATGCTGTCCATGTCTAGTCCCTAGCACTAGAATTTGGGCCCCATGATATAAATTACGGGGACCACCATGAAATGTAAACCCATCGCACCTTGTTCAAAAATTAAGAATTCCAAGATGATGACCAAAGGACCTTCAAACAAGCACAAAGCTGTACCTAACAATGTGTCAAGACAGTTTGCAGACTCAGAAATGAGTGTTAACCAGAACTGGGCTTTTTTTCTTCCCCTCTCTGTATTAGCTGTTTAAATATATTTTGGAATTAACCAACATCTAGAAATCAAACCTTCCTTTGTGTCACACACAGTGATACACACCTATAATCCCAGATACCCAAAAGGCTGAGAGAGGAAGATTTCAACTTTGAAGCCAGCAAGTTAGCAGGATGCTGTCTCAAAATTTTAAAAAATTAACAGGGCTGAGGATGTAGCTCAGTACCAGAACACTCACCTAGCATGCATGCGGCCTTGGGTTCAACCCCCAGCACCACCACCACAAAAGAAAAAAAAAAAAAAAAAAAAAAAGCCTTTCTTTTTGAATTACTAAAGAGAATAATTAAAAACAAAAATGAATGGCTGAATGGTGGCACAATGGCAATCCTGAATTTTTACATTCTTTACTCTAAGGCATTATTCTAAGATCTATCCAAGAACTGGGCTTTTTAGATTTATCTGAACACCCAAAGCATTTGGGGAGATGCCACAGCATAACTAAAGGGAACTACAAGCTAAAAAAAAAAAAAAAAAAATTCTGTTCCAGTTTGAATAGGACTTGGCCACCAGAACTCACAGACTTTAATCCCTAAAGTTATATGTTAATAGCATTAAGAGGATGGAAACTCAATCCAACCATGATTACAGTAGGGTTTTGGGGAAGTGATTAGAATTAGATAAGATGACCAGGGTAGAGGGTCCATGATTGAATCCTGGTGGTTTTATAAGGAGGAGAGAGACCATACACAAACATAGACTCACATGCTCTCTGGCTCTTGCCACGTGGTGCCCAAAAAACATCTTGGTACTCTGCCAATAAGAAAATCATCACTGATTATCACTGATGTGGCCGGTTGACCTTGGACCTTCAGAAACATGAGTCAAAATGAATTTCTTTTCTTTATAAAATACCTGCCTCAGATACATCATTATAGTGTTGAAAAATCTAATATACCATCACTAATTCATGTGCAAGTATTGGGAAACTTCCACTTCTTGTTAACTATAAGATAGTTATCAGATCTTCCCTTAAAAAAAAAAAAAAAAAAAAAAAAAAACCCTTTCCTTCTCTCCAGTCTGCCTCAGAAACAAATGTCCCGTATAGTATGGGTACTCAACCTTTCAGCTTGCCTGGTCTGCACTGAGAATTGTCTTGGGCCATATATAATATAGTTAATATATATAAGTAACAAAACTATTTTAACTTATTAAATTATTTTACAAACTAACACAAGCCCAAATTTAATAAATAAGGACTTTTAGATGTCTGCTGAATAACAGTAACTGCCTTTCTTCACAGGCACACACACCCAGATGAGCTGAAATATTATCAGGAAGCACTGTGTTTTACTCTTGAAGTCACACAAGTGCACGTAAGATCAGATACTGGTGCGTGTGGATTGAACTGACTGTGTGGGGTCGGCGCAAGAGGCACTGTACTGTGTCCTCCCTACATAGTCCACACTCCAGCACCATGTAATTGAGTCATAATAAATCTCACTAAAAATCATATAATTATCTTAAAATTGATGATCTTGTGCACAGGTCATGGGTTAAACACACCTGCCTTACAGTTGATGCCATCCAAGGACTCTCCCAACTTAAATTCATAAATAAAAGGCTGCAGTAGCCTAGTGCTGGCTACAAATAGGACCACTTCCCAGTCAGCACTTGGACCACAGCACTTGAAGTAACCTCTTCGAAAGAAACTAGGGCTTGTGGCAGCCAGGAATGTGCCCTGGAAAGTGACACTTAAGGGGCTGAGTATCAAGGATGCCTAGAAATCCATCTGTGGTGACTTGATGGAGCAAAGATCACCTCAGTGACCAGAGTAAGGGCACTATGGAGCAAGAGGCTTGGCATACAACACTATGGAGCAAGAGGCTTGGCATACAACACGGTTCTCTTTCCAGGCACCTAGGTAATGGTTACCTGGCAGAGCCCAGTTCTTGAGAAAAATAGAGCATCAGGCAGCCTGCTGACAGCCCCTGCTTTAACAGCAGTGGCCAGGCTGGGCATGATGGCACACACCTGTAATCCCAGCACTAGCGAGGCTGAGGCAGGATGACCGCCGTGACTTTCAAGGCCAGCTCAGGCTATATAGTGAGTTCAAGGCTGGCCTGAACTACATAGTGAGACCCTGTCTCAATAAAATAAAATAAAAGCAGTAACCAATGAGCACTCTTTTATATCCATTCACTTAAGGATAGTATAGTTGTCCCTTGGATCCACAATGGATTGGCTCCTGGACCCGCGAAGGATACCAAAGTCCACAGATGCTCAAGTCCCTTATGTAACATGGCACAACATTTGCATATAACTTACTCATATCCTGCCCTTTAAATCATCCCTCCGTTACTGATACCTAATATGTGAATGCTGTGTAAATAATAGTACTGTTTAAGGAATAACACAAGACCCAAAGTCTGTACATGTTCAGGACAGACGCAATTTATTTTTCTCAAGTATGTTCAGTCAATGGTTGGTTGAATTCACAGATAAGGAACGCTGGGATACAGAAGGCCAACTGTATTTACATAAAATACACTGTAAATATTTCAAGTCAACACTTTTAACACCCAGCTGCCTGGGCTTCTGTCAGCATAAATGAAAACAACTTCCAGGTAGGTGGAAAGCAGCAAACAGGGGGGTCCTGCTGCTACAATGCCAGCTCACCTCCTTGCTAGCTGTGTGAACTGGGGAAATTACACAACCTTCCATGGGACTCAGTTCAATGCCATTACATCTGAAAAGCACATAGAATATCATATGCACACAGTAAGTGCTCAATAAATGCAAGCTCCCATAGGGCACAGACTGCAGTGCCTGGGATTCACACCACAAAGCTGGAGCAATGCAAGTTCAGGAGCTACACCTGACACATTTTTAGAAAGGTTCCTACTTGATGGTTAGGATTTTCTTGAAACTTTTTTGCTCACAGTTGGTAGATCTCTTCTTATCATGCTTACGTTATCTTAGGAATTGTTAATAAAGAAATACTAACGTGACTGCCTAATTCAGTTGACATTAAGGCTAAAATGTACTTGATCTAATTGTTACTTTACAGTCAGTCATAAAAAATACAACTTGTAATGTTCATAGCTATTCAAGGTTAAAACAGCATACTTTTTATCAATATAAACATTCAGTTCCCAGATAACTGAACGTCATATAAGAATCACAAATATGTCTTTGCTCCTTTTTTCAAACAGACTCCTTTATAATCTTTAGCATCTCTGGGCTCTATCCTTTGTGGTGCATCATGAGTTTCTGTTCTTGGTTAGTTGATTAACTGGTTTTTATACTGTCAGTGGATTTGTAATGATTCATTCAAGTCTCTCACCAGATCTTCCCTGCTGAAATACAAATTTTAACAGCAGATACAGCCTGTGACCAAGAAGGTAGGCCAAGTTTACCAATTAATACAAAGAACTCTTACTAAATTAACTTTATTAAATCCCGAACACAATATGCAAATGCAATGAACACTACCGGCAATTAGCATCCAAGACTAATCAACCATTTGTCATATTTGCAAGTCTCTCTGTACATTTTTAGTGTGCAATAGAACAAAGAGACACTTATAAAAGAGACATGAACTAGAAAGCAAAAGGATACACCAGAAGCACCTTCTCCTCTATTTTCTTTCCTCAACCTGTACTGCCACAGGTTTCCCAAAAGTCTACCAGTCTGCAGCCAAGAAGGACATCACACCTTATCCACCATGACTTTCCAGACCATGCCCAATATAGGGGTTCCATGCATATCTGCTGAATGGGTTCATGAAAACGCCAGAATGTAGTTTTATTTTTAAAGGAATCAAATGATCTTCAGAAGAGTTCTGTGAGTCCTATTTGCTGTACCACTCCCAATCTTTCCACATATTTAGATTAGTTTAAAAAACAACCCATTTCTTATCATTTAGAATAGTTATTCCACACGAAGTATATCAGCAACATAAGTACAATACATTAACACTTTATACTTGAAAAGCAATATGCTATTCAAAAAACTCACCCTTCACTTTCTCACTTAATCAAAATTGGTATTATATGGAATATAACCAATTCCATTTCTGTTGTTTTGATAGCACAAGGAGAAAATAGGTGAAATCTAGACCAATCAACATATAGGTGCCCATACAAAAAGAAAATTTTAAACTGAAAAGAATCTTGAAGTTCATCTTGTCCAACCTCCCAGAAAAACCTGGTAAATGTTTTTCTCTTCTGTTAAAGATTGCCTATTCTCTCCTTTCTTATTCAGAAAGTGACACCTATTGTCCTACTGCAGGAGTTCTGCCTGTGCGAAGAAAGTGAGAAAGAGGCTGGTACGGCCTGTTGGTACTCCCAAATCTTTTACCCACACACCTGGCAGGTGTGAACACAGCCTATAAACTACAATGTTAAAAGGGGGAAAGAGGGTGCAGCCTCCTAGGAAGATACCCATATTAGCTGGAAAATAGATTCCTATGTTTCAACTGCCAACTTAGCTAGACAAATTGAATCTTGATAATCTTCAAGTATAAAGGATACATTCTGCATTCCTCAGAACAAAATACCTAATCCAAACAGATAGTATCTTGTCTCAGTTTAGAAGCCTGTGAACAAAGTGGAACTGCCCCTCCCATCTCATACTCATTGAATTCAACAAATAAATACTGGGCCCTAACTATGTACCAGGAACCAGGTCAGGCACCATACCAGGAATATATGTAATTATTTAGGATTTGCAAGTTAGTGTATTAGCCTAAACTGAAGTCAATAAAATCACCTACCCTTTACCTTGAGAATATAGCATCTTTTAAGAAATTAACAGCAATCTCCAAAACCAGAGAGTATCTTCATCTATTTCACCATCTCAACCCTATTAAAAGCTGTTAAAAAATAGCACTTCTATATTTCTCTTTTTTCCTTTCTACCCTCTTCCAAATAAGAAAGGTTAATATGACATCTAGCCCTAAGAACAATGGACAATACATACACACAGTTCTCTCTTCCAACAGCAACAAGAAGAAAGTTGAATACCAATTAAAAAGAAGAAAGAGATGACACACACCATTACTCTTTCAAGTACGTGGAGAGGGTGCTTACTCTGGCCTACTCAGCAAAATCTGGAGTCCAACTTGGAATGAAAGGAGAATTTTTTTTTTTTGGCAGGTAGGTAAAAGAACTTAGGAATTGATTACCTTTAAAAATATGACCCCAGATGCAGTCAAAAATTGATTTTTATTTTTAAGAAATAGGGTTTTTAATAAACACCATACAAAGAGTATGCATAAGCAAACAAGTCAGTCTGGGAGGCAGAATGAAAGGAGTGATGTGGCACATCATTTTTTCTGAAAGTTGATAGGCAAAAAGTTAACATAATAAAACCACCTCGGGAGGGCTCATTTTTGTTTTGGAATTTTTCCCCCTGGTCCACTTAATGGTGAAGGATTTTCCTTAAATGTTTCACAAGGGATACTAGCACACTCTGAAAACTAAACTGTTTCCTTTACCATTTTTTTCCTCACTGCCAAAGAGTAGTAAATGAATTTTATTAGGCTAGTTCACTGCACTGATGAATTTTTAAAAGTATGGTGAAAATGACAAAATAATTATGTTATATACTAAAGCAAAACTAGGGTGAGGGGGCATGGCAGGTAAAAGTAAAACATAAAGCCATAAATGGGGCTCACTAATTTTGACATAAAGCTATCAGTAACCAGGCAAAGACACTCACCTGCTTTTAGCGTAACCTTGCGCAGATAAACTCATCTACTTATATTCAGACTATGTTTAGTCGGAGGTTAACCTGAGTAACATAGAGCTTTTAATACTGTTTTCTCTAAATGTTGTGACAGGTTTGGCACCTTGGAGGCAGCTTTTTGATGAAATCTGCAAGTTAAAACACACTAAATAAAATCACACTAAATAACAACCAAATGACCGGAGCTGCATTCCTTCTCTAGGCACTGCTTAGTTAAGTATCCAAAATTCGCTTTCAGTACTTTTAGGAAATGTCACTCTTTCCTATTTGGTACTATCGCCAAAAAACTTTAGCCTTAATCTGGGCGAACTGCAAGAGAAAAAACATAGTATATAACTTAATCATTTAACTTAGAAAATAATCTTCTGGACACATTTGGCAACTGTCTTAACCTACAGGACACCTGGTATTTTTACAGAGAGTTCACAAACAGATGAACTCGCTTAACCAGCTACAGTAATGGGTGAACAACATGCCTATATAAAGATAAAGGAAGTTACTACCATTAATAAATTAACAACAAAAGAGAGTTTGAAGGCAGAATTTTTAACTCAGCCCCATTCACAAGGTCCTGCATTAACTGCAGTCACATCCTTTCCAAATCATCAAGCAATGAAGCTTCAGGAGAAACACTGTATTCGTGTATGTTAAAATAACCCTGAATAACAACCAGCTCTTGCCCAATTTTCTTGATCAGGAAAGCATTCAGTCTTCCTCTTCAGTGTAATTCCTAGAAGGCATTGGCAGATCTCTGCCAGGCCAATCTGCAGTCGAAAACCGAGTACTTGTGTCCAACAAGATGACAAGGAGGGCCAACGTTGCTAACCGTCTACTTGAGTTCGGCACAGCAACAGCGGTTCAGCCTAACATCGTTAACACAGTAATTGTATAGGATCGAACACAACTCATGTAAATAAGGATCTGCCTGACCACAAACACGGAGCTCTGGGGAAATATAATTTCTGGAACAAAACACGGTGCTTGCATAATTCCACAAACGCACGCCCAAGTCCATTTTTACAACAATGGTAGTCCCCGCAGTGTGCTGACACTTTTCCCACCTAAACTTCTCAGCACAGCCTGGCCTAAAACCGGGTCCTAATCGTGCACAGGGCAACAGCGACAAGTCCCACGAACGGCCCATGAGGCTGCGCCTGCCCCAACCCAATCCTGCCCTTGCGGGTTGCAGTGTAGTTTGCTCCGGTCTGGTTTATGGTAATGTGCTTTTAAAATCCCGCCGCGACCGAAGGGGGTCAAAGCTTTAGAGATCTAATAACAACCAAATGACCGGAGCTGCCGAGCACTTAGCGAGCCATTCTGATTATGGCTCTTTAATAGCACCTGGAGGTCTGCTCCAGGGAGAGCGGAAAACTCCAGCTTCCCGGGCGAGAAAGTCCTCTGCTGGGTGCGCAGAGCGAGGCAGGGAATGCAGCCGCGGGCAGCGACTCCACCGCGGCCCCAGCCCCAGGCGGCGCCCCGCGCCCCTCGCTCCCTGCCCCACGGCCCGGGCCGCACCTTTACCTGTCAGCCCCGCCACGCAGCCTCCCCGGCTGCTGCCTCTCCGCGCCCCAAGCGCCGCTCCCGAGCTGGCTGCCGGGGAAAGCACCCCAAAGCATCCCATCCCAAAGAAAGAAAAAGCAAAAAGGCTGCTCCTACAGTCAGGGGGCCACCGGGCACCGTGCGATCCGAGAAGCGACACGCCACCCCTGCCCTGCACCTACCAGATAATCCATGTACAGAAACGCCTCAGTTATACGGAGATCAGACATCCGGCAACCTAAAGCATCCGGAACGGCTCCGAACCCGGAAAAAAAGCAGCGTCTCAGGCTGCAAGCGAGCAGCTCCTGAAAAAGCCAGCAACAGCGAAAATAGCCGAGAGCAGCCGAGGAGCCGAAGATTACACAAGGGGCGCGGCGATTGGCCGGGCGGGCGGACAGAAGGAAAGGAGGACGCTCATTGGCTGTGGCGGCTATAAAATGCAGGCCCCTGCGGCTGGTAGAAGAGAAGCGCGGGAGAGCCCAGGGTGCTGGTTCCTGTGCGCGAGGGGTGGGGCGGCGGCGCGGGCGGAAGAGCGAACCGGTAGAACGGAAAATCTGCAGGGACTCCCGTCGCCTGCGTTCTGCATTCTTCTACAGTCTCCCTTGTGGGGAAAGCGGGAGCATATAATCCGCGCTGCGGTCTCGCAAAGTCTCGGTGTTTGTGTACCCTCCACTCGATTAGGAAGGGAGCTCTTTCCTGCGGGAGGCGTGGTAGCCACCAAAACTCTCTGTCTCTGCCCCGAGCGCTTTCCTAAAGCCTCCGTGGCCTCCAGACATCACCAGAACGAGAAATGTGCAGAAGTGTACTCTGAGCAGGCAGCCTGTTCACTGCTTGAGGATAGAAAGACTGCACGTTCATCGCCTGAAACTAAGGCGGGCAGTTGTAGTTTGCTGTCCCCGCCCAGCCAGGGGGTAACCTTGAGGCCAGCTGGAGAAATCGCTTCCCTGCGAGTGAAAGGTGTGCTCCCCCACACACGCGGGAAGGAGAGGCTGATCAGTTCTCCGCATGCTTTGAGTCCAATTACACTGAGCACAAATCCAAAACCCGTCAGTAAGCAATAGAATAAGCTCTCTGAAAGGACTCAAATAGTACAGTATCTGTGACCGTCTCCTCTTTTTTGATTTTTAAGATTTTTATTAGCACGTATTTGCAGTACATAATGTTTACATCCTCGTGTGGAGTTGGTACATGTGCATAACACGTCTTCATTCTTTTTCTCATCCCTTTGCCTAACCTTCCTCCATCTCTTGATTCCCACTTTTAAGAGGCAAAAAATACAAACAGATGCGCTTGAGACTTCTGCCTTTCTTGGTAAGTAAACTCGCAAATCGGCAGTGGGATTTCAGTATAGCGTTAAAATGAGAGGAAAAAGTCTGAATCAGACAAGAAGTTAGAAAAGAAAATTCAGCGTTTGGTTTGTCTTTGGTTTCTTGTTTGTTTTTGTTTTTTGAGACAGGGTGTCGCTGTGTAATTCAGTCTGGCCTCCAACTATCAGCAATCCTCTTGCAGCAGCCTCCTGAGTGCTGGGATTACAGGCGTGTACCACCACGCCCAGCTGTTTGTCTTTAAATCTAGGCTGTAAGTGTCACAGTCAAAGCAAAACTGAGATGAGAAGCTTGCCTTTCTTTGGAGTGAAGGATAGAGGAACAAAGACTACAAGTCAGTGGAAAAATGAATGCTGAAATTGCTCAGACCCTTTGCACTATAATTCCATTCATAGAAATTATTCTTATGATAAGTAGATGTGGACAGTTTTAGAAGCAAACATTCAATGCAATATTTTAATAGTATCTCACAGAGGACTTGTTAACATAGTACACTTACACAAGAGCTTTATGTAGCCATCAGACATTTATGAATTTTCATGACATAGTGAGGTTTATAGTGAGCCAATATTCTTTCCTATATTATTATAAGTCAAACAAACAGCTGCAAGAGTAGGTGGAAATAAGCCAGGGGTAGTGGTGCATACCTATAATCCCAGCACTCAGGAGGCTTCGATAAGAGGATTTCCAACAGTTCTGGGCCACATAGTGAGTTCAAGGATAGCCTAAATTACATAGGGAGACCCTGTGTCACCAAAAAAAAAAAAAAAAGAAGATTGAAATAGCCAGTTATATGTTACTGTTTCTGGATGGTAGGATTTAGGAGAGCAAATTGCAAAAAACATTTCTGTTTTTGTTTGCTTCCAGACACAGCTATCATGTCAAGCTCCAATAAAGTGCCTCCCAGTTCTTAGGGAGGATGGAGGCTGAGGGAATTGGTCTCACCTGCATTAGTAACGTGGGCTCAGATACATTTCAAAAAGTGAAACGTGACAAATCTGTCTGAAGTCACTGTACAAATAGGGGTTTTATTTTTATTTCTCCTCTAACTTGACACTTTCCTTTTTCATGTCCAACCTGTGAGTCATGTGATTTGGGAAATGCTATCTGATCTCCCTGAACCTGTTTCCTCAGCTGTGAAATAAGAATTCCTACAACCAGAGGGATTTCAAAGTAACTAAAGGGCTGTGAATATACACAGCTGTACAGGGCTTGACTTTCTTGATCCAACTATCAGACAAGGGTGTAGTGTAATTAATAAATTTTACTTCTGAAAACATATCAATGAGTTTTTCTAATTCAGGGGCTAACAAGTCTTAATTGCTTTAAACCATTAGATGCAATTTTGATATTGCATTGTAGTTCATTAATTCGAACATGTGTAGGTTCAGAAGAGATTTTGACTAGATTCTGAAGATGACGGCCTTCCAGAAATCTACATCTTCAGCATAATTGGTTGAAGCTAATTACAAAAGTTAAGGGCTTTCAGGTAACTAACAAAAATCAGTCCAAAAGCCATTTTTATTTTGTTTTCCTTCTCTGTGAAGACTAAGCATATTGCAAAGAAGAAAAAGGGCTGGAATTACCAAAGAGATACCTTTTGGTCCATTGTGTTAGTGACAGATGATGCCTTTGCTACTGCCAAGTTAAACCACTTAAGAGGCCTGGTAGCATCTATGCAAGGGAAGAAAACCACTCAGGAACAGTTGACTTCTGCCTTTCCTTTAACATGTAAGCTTAGGAAAACACGTTACTATTCCAAAGGTTAATAGGCTAAACAATGGTTTGTGCTGCCTCTAGTAAGCATTAAATGAGCCCAAAACAGAGGGATGAAAAAAACTTGAAGGAGAGTTTCGAAAGACTACATCATGATACTACCTTTATTACACATTATTTGCACTTTCATTATGTCTAGTGTCTATGAAAACTTTATGTCCAGTGTAATGTATTTTTTAAAAGTTTTGTTTTGCATTTTGAAAAGTCTTTGCTGAGAAAAACCCTGCAGCTTCTAAACTCCACATGGAGCACATTCTTCCAATTAGATGTTAGTCTTCTGGAATGCTAATGTACTTCCCTTTTATAAAGAAGCTAACTTGATTGTGTTGGCATGAACAGGTAATATACAATCCACTACATGAAGCTACAGTCATAGCTGATAGGGATGGAGGCAAGAGCATTAATCTCAATGTGTGCTTTTTGAAAAGAAAGTGTAGAGAGTTTAGAATGTGTTTACTTAACCTATCTTGTAGTATGCCATCTAACAAACTGCGGTCTTAAATAAGACATGATCTCTCAATAATTTCTTCCTACCTTTACTTTCAATAAAAGTAATTCTTCCAGATGAAGAAGAAAGCAGGTATAAACTTGTGGGGGATCTCACATACACACACACCAAAAAAAAAAAAAAAAAACCCCAAAATTTAATGGCTATTTCCATCTATTCTTTTGTTTTCATTGTTTGTTTGGTGTATAAGAATTTAGAGAAAAATGCAGTCTTTATTAGTTTTGTATCATGTACCCTCACAATAAACTTCAGATTATGAAATGCTTCATAAATATCTAATGGGTATATAAAGCTCTATTGTACAAATGTACTATGTTAACAAATCCCCTAGGATATTCTTGTGTGATAAATATTTCAGCAAAAGTTTGCTTACAAAAACTGTCCAGTTGTTATCCTAATGTTATTGCACAAAATACTGGCCCTGCGTGCCACACAGTGGAAGCCAATCAATTGAGGGCAAGGACATAGGAGAGAAAGAACTTTATTATGATAAGCTCTCTGATAAGATGGCAGTTCTTGTTTCTGAAGAGTCAGCTTTCCCAGAAGCTCACACAGGGGCTGTTTATGTAGGAGATGGATGATCAAAGAGACTGGTGGGCACCTTCTCACGAGTAGAGGTTTGTGGCCAAATGATGCATATCTGCTCCTAATTGCCTGGTCCTGAGCTGCTTCTCAGTTCTGCAATTCCCAAGAGCAAAGATCATTATTTCCTTGGGCTATTCTTGTCACTGAGTAGTTTGCCCACATACAGTTCCAGACATTATGCAACAGGCAGGATAGTGGGGTTAGCTGCTCTAGGCCCTCTTGATCACCAAGTATTCATGGTTATGAAAGAAAACATATCTCACCTGATTATTGTGGAATACAAGGGTCAGGTGAGGTTAAATAGGAAGTCAAGTAGGAGATCTTGTCTCACCTGTTGGTTTCATTAAGAATAATTTCTTGAAATAGAATCACTGCTACAAAGGATATGGACACTCAAATATAGTACTGGCCTATACTTTTCTCTTTACCCCCAACTCCAAAATATGGTTTGATTACCTTGCTTCATCTTTGACTTAAGTATTTTCCTTAATAGTTGAGAGATGGTGTCTTAAATCATAAATTTAAGCATCAGCCATTACTGCATTGCTGATCGTATTTATTTCCTATCTCCACAATAGCAAACATAATGACAACACAGATGTATTCATGATCTCACAGGTCTTCTTCCCAGTAGAAGTTCTAACTGGGTCCTGTGGGCTAAAATCAAGGTGTCGAGTGTTGGTTCCCTTTAGAGGCCCCAGAGCAGCCATCCTTGTCTCTTCCTGCTCCTAGTGGCTACAGCATTCTGTGACTTGTGGCTGAATCACTGCTGTCTGCCTCTGGGTCATGCTATCTTCTTTTCGGTAGCTCAATTTCCCTCTTCTTCTGTTTTACAAGAACACATGTGATTCCATTTAATGCCCACACAGATATTTCAAAATCTTCCTCTGTCAAGAAATTTGATGTTAGTCACATCTGCCGCATTGCTCTTGTCATATAAGGTAACATCCATAGGTTCCAGAGATTAGGACTGTGTACCTTTGGAGGCCATTATTCAGCCTGCCATACTGATCTTATCATGATGTGCAGAAAAAGCAAATACCTCCATAGAAATCCAAAGGGACAAGTATATCTCGTTAATTTCTAAGGAATCAGAAAAGTGGGGATAAGCCCCCAACTTCAGAAATTATTTTTATCTCTTCTTTCAAGATGTCCATGTAAAGAAGCCTTAATCCAAAATGTATGTGCTTCAAAGCAGCTTGCAAAAAGGTGAGAAACTCAGAACAAGGAACTATATATAATAGGCTAATGAAAAAGTTGACCATCATATGCCTTCTAGATAAGGCATCCTTTCTCAGGCTCGGTACTCTGAATTCCACAAACCTACTTAGAACCTACTATGTATTAGGGATGCTAGGGATCTAGGATCCTTGCTCATATAGAGATTAGTCTATAGTGAATAGAGATGGGAAAATTATCAACTAGTGATAAGTGCTGCACAGAACTGAAAAGGTATGCATGCAGGAGGACAGCAAAGCATATGCTGTGTACAGATAGTCAAGGATGGCATCTCTGAGTTGTGCTAAGCAGTACTGCTCAACAGAACTTCCTGTGATGATAGGAATATTCTGTATCTGCATCACCCAGTGTGGTAAGCACTAGCTACACACAACTATCAAGCACTTGAAATGTGGCTAGTGACTACCATAGCGGACAATGAAGATGTGAAGTTAAAAATATAGAGGTTTTCCATTTAAACGTATTTCATACTTATTTATATCAACTCCCTGATGCTTACTTCCACATCCCAATAAAGGTACAAAAGGAGACCCTCAGAAAATGAAAGATGAGATACCAGCATATGAGAGGTCAACCATCTGGGAAAATGTGAAGTGGCTAGAGAAGCGGCAACTGGCATAACACAAGAAAGAAAGCAGCAGCCTAAGTTCTGCAGGGAATTCCTGAGGCAGAACCCTTGCCAGCACAGTAAGAAGGGGCACCTGGTTTTACAAAGTGGGAAAGCTGAAAATATGAACAGCTTGTGAACCTTAAAAGGAGTAGTTGAGCCCCTGACCTGCCTGACTTCGTGAAGCCAGACCTCCATTCCAATGCAGACCACGTGCAAAGTTTACTTCTAAGACTAACCTGGAGAGAGGCTGAACCTGGGGTTACTGGGTAAAACTTAAAGGCAAACAGTAAAATTAGTAGAGATAGAAGAAAGCTGGGAATATCACCCAAAAAGAAAAATGTGAAGCATTTGAACACAGGAAATTAAAATATCAATCTGGAGGTCTAATACCTAGTTAGACATACCAAGAAACAGAAACAAAAACAGAAAAAAAACTATCAAAAATTCTAGTAAATTGTTGTGTGGTGGCATATACTTGTAATCCCAGCTCCTTATGAGGCTGAGTCAGGATGATCACAAGTACAAAGCCAGCCTGGGCAACTTGGTGAGATCCTGTTTCAAAATTTTAAAAGGTCTGGGAATCTAGCTCAGTGGTAGAGTTTTGCCTAGCATATGCAAGACTTTGTGTTCAATCCCCAGATATATATAGATACAGATATAAAGATAGAGAGAGAAAGAGTGACATTTGAGAACTGAAGACTATGCATTTCTAGACTGAACATTCCCACAAGGGGCCAGAACAATGAAAGGCGGGGCAGGGGTGTGGGCAGTGAGTACCATTACCATTGATGAAACAACTATTTAAAATCCTTCTTGTAGCAGCACTATGCCAGACAGCAGACTTACCATCAAGTTCTACCAAACATTTCAAGAGCAAAACTTTCCAGTCTGACAATCATTACGGAAATCAAACAATAACAAATGCTGGCAGTGGCTGTGGTGGAAAAGGAACTCTCTTATATTGCTGGTGGGAATGCAAACTAATACAACCATTATGGGAATCAGTATGGAGATTTCTCAAAAGCCTGAAAGTAGAAATCCCATATGACCCAACCATTCCCCTACTAGGTATCTTCCCCAAAGAGCTAAAGACATCACACTACAGCAATACTTGCATACCTATGTTTATAACAGCACAACTCATAATAGCTAAATTCTGGAAACAGCTAGTATACTCATCAACAGATAACTCGATAAACAAAATATGGTATCTATATATTGTGGAATACTACTCAGCTATAAAGAAAGACAAATTAGAGTCATTTATAGGAAAATGGATGGGCCTGGAAAACATAATGTTGAGTGAAATAAACTGGACTCACAAGCTTGAATACCATAAAGGTATCCCTTGTTTGTGTGAGGCAAAATACAAACAAGGAAAATGATAAAAAAAAAATGGGTACAAAAAGACAAGGGGACAGATTTTAGCCAATAGGCAAAGGGTCCAAGGGAACAAGAAAAGGGCAAAGGGGGAGGGGAATGGGAATTCAGAGGAATAAAGGTACCCTGAAAACAAGAACCTAATAACCCAAGATTAAAACAGCAACACATACACTATGTACTACTGTAAACCTTATGTAGTTACGACTTAATACTGTATCTATATGGTTGTTTACTTTGCTTGTTGTTGTATGCAAATGGCACAATGTATTATGTCTTATAAGTTTGTGTAATGGTCTGTAAGTTTGTGTAATTCTGGATAAATTTTAATAAAAAATATTAAAATTTTTTTTTAAATTTCTAGCCTGAAGCTTCCAGAGTACAGAAAAGAAGGGTGCATATGCCCAGTCATCTCAAATGACTATAATATCCTCAATATCCAAATCTGATAAAGGGCATTAAGAAATTATACCTCAGTCTCGATCACAAACAGATAAACATAACAAAACAACTCATAAAAGTAGAATAAATGTTTCGTGACTAAAATGGACTTTTGGGGGGGATATCCATATTCTTAATATTAGAAAAGCAGCCCACTCTCCACCTTAAGAGGTTAAAAAAGAAAGAAGAGCCATCTCAGTATATACAAAGAAGTAGGAAAAAACTCAATATCAGCTAGTATTAATTTTCTATGCTACTATAACAAAATAGAACAGACTGAATAACTTAAACAACAGACATTGATTTTCATGCAGTTCTGGAGGGCAGAAGCTGGAGGTCAGGATCCCAGCAGGTTTGGTTTCTCCTGAGGTCTCTCTTCTTGGCTTGAGTGTGGCAACCTCTCGTTGTATCATCACATGTTCTTTCATTTGTCCTCCCACTCTGTGTCTCTCTGCCTGTCCAAATCTCTTCTCCTTAAAAAGGACACTAGTCATATTGGATTAGGACCCACCCTGACAGCCTTATTTTAACTTAATCATCTCTTTAAAGGCCCAATCTACAAACACAGCTACACTCAAACGTTGGCAGGGAGAAGTCAAGACTTTAATATGAATTTTAGGGGGGTGACAGGATTCAGTTCATAACACCATTCATTGTTGGCAATTTAAGAATAAACGGAAGCTTATTATTAATGAAGGACAACTACAAAAAGCTTACAGCAAATATATTCAATTGTGAAATGTTTGGAATTGAAAGTGTATGCCTTTCAAGTCAGAAGAGAAAAGTAATAGCTATCATGATGTCTATTCCTCACTGTACCAGAGGTTCTAGAGAGCAAAATCAGACAAAAATATGAATAATAAAGAATGGAAAGGAAGAAACAATACACACTGTGGTTTGGTATGTAAAACACATACATGTGTGTCAATTTTTAAAATTTTTTACTCCTTAAAAATAGATATAAAGTTTTGTATTTCTTGTTACTTAGCAACAAAGTTAGGAAATGTGTTTTAAAATGTTTTTTTAAATGACCTTCCAAGTAGAAACTTTAAAAGCCTGTAGGAATACTTTTTTTACAATGATAAAATTTGTGAGAATTTAAAATCTAAATAAACAGAGAAATATAATGTGTGTGGATACAAAGACTGTTGTACAGATGTGAATTTTCCCCGATGACATAGATTTAAAACCATAACATTTAAAATTACAGAGCACATTTTATAGAAATGTTTCTTAACCCTTACTTTGAGGAGAGAACCCTTCTTTCTGTGAGCTGAGCCACCTGTCTTCTGTGTATTTCTAGTAGCATTTATTACACTGTTTTGTGTAGAGTGGTTAAGAGCATAGATGCTTTGGCCAGTCTGTCTTGGTTTAAATCTTTGTTTGACTCCTTTCTAGTTCTTGTGACCTTCAGGCATGTGAGTTAACTAGTTTCAAATTAATATATTATGCTACTTTATAGGTGAGGAAACAAATACCTACACCACTGGCTTATTAAGATGAATACTTAGTGTCATGTGCTTAGAACAGTGCCTGGCACATAGCAAGTGTTATGTAAGTGTTGGATTCTGATGCTGTTTTTGTTCTTTCTCCAACTCGTCTGAGCTCCTTGAAGGAAGAAAACAGTGTCTTATTGGATTATGCAGCTTCAGAGCCTGCTTCAGTACGTGGCACAGACTCAAATGTTGGCCACACTGTTACATAACACAAAATAGATTGGTGAAGGAGGCTGAGGATGATCCACGTGTCCTGAGAGTGTTTTATTTAAAGAAGCCTGGTTCAGTAACTTAATGTATTTGAAAAGGGAGTCCATTCTGTACTTGTCCCATGTACATTAAATGCCTAAAACATGATCTATAGCAATGCTTGTGAAAGTATCCTTCTAATTACCTGTATCTTACCTCTTAGCTATTTAGAAACTTTTGTTCACCAAACACTAGAGATTCTCCTAATGTCCCCTTACCCTGGTTCTCTAAGTATGGAGAGTTTGGTGCATCAGATTCTTCAACTCACAGCACTCTGAATTATGATCTTGGTTCATACAGGGTCCCTCTCTCGATTTATTTATTCCTTTAGCCCCCTAACTACTTCCATTTTCTTCCTCCAATGGGACATCATTCTAATGTGCTTATCTTACTTCTTCACCTGTCAACATCATTCATGACTCCCCTGGTTGAACAAAAGCCCTTAAATCTGATGTAATTAGACCCACCAACTTTGTGCTTGACTGGTGCTTCTCAAGTTAAATTTTTTTCTTTTGCCACAGAATCAAGAGTCTACCTCTTTAACAAACCTCAGAGTATTCCCTTTCACATTAGAATATTTTATCCATAGGTAGTCCCTCTTTTATTTGCAATATTAGAGATCCGTCTGTCCATTTAGTTAGCCAGGTTAGCACTATCTGCTGAACAATTCACTCTTTTCCCCACTGATAGATGGGGCCACCCTTAACCTGCATACGACACACCCTGTATATATGGCTCTTTTTCTAAGCTCTCCTCTGTTTCATTGATTGGTTTAATTCTGTGCCAATAGCTGTCTGGCTCCTCTCCTCCCTCTCTCACCTTACCACGATTCTTTTTTTTTTTTTTTTTTTTTTTTTTTTTTTTTAATGCTGGCTTTATTTCCTACACATAAGAAACATCTTTGGGAAGTGAAGGGCAGGATATTGGACTTGTAAATTCAGGATTCTCCTTAGCAGACCAATGGAACCTGTGAGCACCCATGTAAGAAAATATGCTCCTTCTTGAGTTCACTGATCATGACACAATCCTGGTCTCCTTTCTTGCTTTTTCCTCCCAACGTACCTTTCCATTCAGCCTGTGTAGTCTACAATAAAACAAATGGAAGGAGAAAATCACGTGTGATTCACTTGTCTTTCAAAATAATATATTTTAATGTTAAATCCTCCAGAGCCAGTTGGCTTTTAAATTAATTGTTTACATCTGCAGTACTGGTCGTAGAAGGAAAAGAAGGCATAAAAAGAAAACAGGTAAAATTAGCTAAATATTAGTTATGTAACTCATTGGTTAATGGGCATTTTAGCAGCAAGGGGATTCACAAGTGCCATGCTTTTGCAGTGCCTTTTCTATGTCCTTGCCATGATCCTGAGGTCTGTTCCTGCATGTTGTATTCACAATGGGACCATAATTCATATGTCTCGCTGTTGGGTGGCTTGAATCACTTGTGGTACATGCGTGACTGTTCTATCAGGCAGCTTTTTATTAATCTGAGTACTAGAAAGACCGATAAAAGTGATTAGATCTGTTTATCCCACCGGTGATACAAGCTGCCCCATGGGACAGTCACGCATGTGCTACTAGTGGTTCCAGCTGGCGGGAACTGTTAGTGCCAGGCCAAGCAGCTGATTATTTCATGCCTTCTCTTTGAGAGACTTTTCCTTAAATAGGAATATGTGATATCATAGTGATATTCTTCATGCACTTCGGCAGTGTCAAATTTTCTGAGGGAATGAGTACTAGATGAAGAGACAGTACTATATGCTCTCTGCCAGAGTACATCAGTGAATCGCTCTTCATGCTCATTCCATACTCATTCCACACTCAGTAGTCCACACTCATTCAGTGGACTACTTAGTTGAATGTGTTCTGAAACATGTTTCTATTTCCCTTGGGCATGTGTATGTTCTAGCACAAATCATGGTTGACCAAAGGTGAGTTTGTTATAGTACTAGATCTGCTGAAGGAAACAAGGGCAAAACACCATGCTAGATGTTATATCCTGCCTGTGCCTTTCTACTCCTTGGGCTGCTTCCAAAGAAATTGTTCAAAGCCTAGAGGACAACTGGTAGAATAACAGAGGACAACTGGTAATTGGTAGAAGTCATTTGGCATTATAAAGGACATCACAATTTTGCAACCTAAGAGGTTTGGCCAGTTTTATTAGTAGGAACTGCAAGAAACAATTAACTAAGGCAAGTGACTTCCTGGGATTTCTTGAGGTCCAAAGAGTAATGGCTAAATTATAACACCACGATCACATGCTGTGATTCAGTGGTTAAGATCAAGCTTTGGGCTGAACACAGATCTACGTTTCATTCGTTTCATTCCCAAATGACTTGCTTATTCATTGTGTGAACTTGAGGAGTAATTTAATCTCTAAGACTCAGTTTCCTAATCTTTAAAATAGATATAAAATATAGGTAACCGCCAAAAGGTTGTTAAGATTAAATGTGAAGACCTGAGCAGTGCCCCACCCCTACATGAGAGCAGACCGGAGGGAGGCCCCACCTCCAGGAGCAGGAGACAGCAGAGGCAAAGACTAATCAGCTGACCTGATCCTGGACCGGGACAACACCCAGGAGTGAGGGGAGCAACCAGCCCTTACTACTGTTGACAGTAAGTGCAACAGCCCACTCAAACTCGCGCTTTGTGGCCTACACCCGCAGAGAACAGAGAGTCCATGGCGTTCCCCATCTACCAACAGGAGAAAGGACATACCTGGGCTGAAAGGGCAACCACAGTCTGGGTGGAACAATGTGGGGCCCTCTAGTCCAAGAAGGGCACTGGAGAGACCCTGAAGCCCTAAAGGTGGCACAGATGATGTGTCTGGCTGAATCCCAAGACTGCAGATCATGGGAGAAAACCACTCATTCAATAACACAGGATTTTTTTCTTTGACTCAATTGTTTTGTTTTGTTATCTTTCCTTCATTTTTTTTTTTCAGGGTTTGGGGTTTTCGCCCACTTTTTTGTTCTCTTCTTTTAGTTTCTTTTCCTACCTTTTATCTTTCCCTTCCCACTTTTTTCTTTCTGCTTTCTTTTATCTCCCATTTTTGCTATTTGTTTTTTTCCATATTTTTCTTGTTCTTTCTTTCCAGCATAGTTTTCTTTCACATTAATTTCCTTTTATTCCTCAATATTCCTCAATTCCTATTTTACTTGTCTCTCTTCCTTTTCATGTCAATTAATTTTTCAGTTTTCTTTTTTCATTCTCTGGTTCCCTGTCCCCTCCACCTTTACAAGTATCATTACTAAACTGTATGACTCTCTAGATAAATAGCTAACTTTAAACTATTGCTATTGAATACTATGTTATGGTTCATAGAGATAAAGTTGTTCCAGTTAGTAGATATTTATGGTAGGCCAACAGTAAGTCAATATTTGGTTTGTCTTAGTGTTCATACTATAATTACAGATATCTTTTCTATGGACAAGGGTGGTGCTTTATTGGTCCTTAGGGTTTGTCAATCTTCAGTTTGTCAACCTTCAGTTTTTACTTAATGCTATAAATTATGTTGATATTATTACTATAGCCAAGGTGACATAGCTATTGCTATTCATTGCTTTTCTTGAGATGCCAATGGAGTGATTATCAATGCTGTGACCCATTCCAGAACTGGGTACTGGGCCAAACACGGTGCAACCTCCTGTCTCAAGTAAACAGAGGTGGTTGGATCCTGGGACAGAGGCAAAGGCCACTAGTTATGCATGCCCAGAGGACACTATTGAGAAGTAGACATTAATGAAAGAGGATTCTACAGTAGAAACAAAACTTTCCACTGCAACAAAACCACAAGCCTCAACATAAACAAACAAAAATGGGAACATGAGAAGACAACCCAATAAAATGCCTCCAAATGCTCCCAACTCCCCCAAAACTGGTCTGTGGGACATCAAAGTGCAGGCAACCAAAAGTGTTACACCCAAATTATTCAAAATAGTATCAGGGGAGGTAACAAAATAGTTCAAAAAATAAACTGGAAAACTCACAGAGGATATAAGTAAGAAAATATTGGGACAGCTAAACCAGATCAACAGCAAGTCTAAAGAAGACATTGATAAAAAGAAGAGCTAAACAAAATGATGCAAAGCATCCGTGACCAACATAGAAAAGAATTAGTGTTTATAAAAGGGCTCCAAAGAAAAATTGAAGAGATTTAAAAAAAAAAATCTATTGAAAGTATGGGCAGCAGACCAATGTGAGGACAGAGCCTTAGAACCAGAAGACAGAGTTGTTATCAGTGACCAATTAATGAAAGATACCTTAAACACAAGAGAACATCAAAAAATGGATCCAATAGCTCCAAAATGACATGAAGAAGAATAAGTGAAGATTAATTGGAACTAGTGAAAAATTGGAAGAGAGCACAAATGGCATAAAAAACCATTTACTGAAATAATAGCCAAAAAAACCCAAATATGGTAAAAGAATTTACCATACATAGTCACACATAAACAGTCACACATAGTCAAAATCATAGATGTCCATAATCACACATAGTCAAAATTGTAGAAGTCTAACACAAGAGGAGAATCTTAAAAGTGGTTAGAGAAAAGCAATGAATCCATTAAAAAAGGAAAGTACATTAGAAATACAGCAGAACTCTCAACACAAACCTTAAAGGCCAAGAGAGTTGGGAATGAAGTGTTTTAAGCCCTAAAAGAAAATAATTTCCAACCCAGGCTGACATATGCTGAACAATTATCCTTGATAATTGATGGAGAAATAAGATACTTTCATGATAAAGAGCATCTAAAGAAATTCATGACCACCAAACCAGCACTCCAAAAAATTCTTTAGGATACCCTAGAAAGAGACAATGAAGCTAACAATAACAAAAAAATCTAATAGAATGAATAGACCATGTAGGGAGAGCAGTTAAGTAGAAAGGAAAGATGAGAAATCAACAACAAGAAAAGAAGGCAATGACAGGAATAAGGCAATATCTATCACTCTCAATTCCCAAATCAAAAGACACAGAAATAAGTCAAGGAACAAAATCTAGTAGTATGCTGTATACAAGAAATGCATTTAACCCAAAAAGGAAATCATAGACTAAAAATCAAGAGATAGAAAACAATATTCCATGCAACAGGAGCCCCCAGAAAAAGCAGGTATAGCTATCTTATACTAAGACAAAGTGGACTTCAAGCCAAAATTGATCAAAAGAAGCAAAGAAGGTCACCACATATTGGTTAAGGCAATAATCCAACAGGGAGAGGTAACAGTTATTAGCATATATGCAGCAAATAATGGTGCACCCAATTTCATAACACAAGTACTACTTGACATTGAAAGATGTAATAAAAATAAACACAATTATTGTAGGGGACCTCAGTGCTCCACTGTCACAAATAGATCGACTAGACAAAAAAAAAAAAAAAATCAGTGAAGAAATATCAGAGTTGACTAAAACCTTCAAACAAATGAACTTAATAGATATCTAAAGAGTGTTCCACCCAACAACAATAGACTACACATTCTTTTCAGCTGTGCATGGAACTTTCTCCAAAATAGACCCCATAGCAGCCAATAAAGAAAACTTAAGTAAAAGAATTGAAATTATACCATGCATATTTTCAGACCATAGCACAATGAAATTAGAAATCAGAGACAAAAGAAGACACAGAAATTATGCAAATGCATGGAAACTAAATAA
>PVJO010021017.1:9137-30983 GCA_004026905.1 Hystrix cristata | reverse complement strand
TTTAGAATTTATAATATCATCTGAACTAACTCAGGGATGTAGTTTCTATAAAACACACCAAAATGATATCAAAGTATATGAATAGGAAACATGAAAATTTGCTGTCGAATTATCATATTTTTTCCAATTATTGATTTGTCTTTTGCTTAGACTCGAACATAGAATGTTACGAAGAGAAAAAGAAGTAACATTAGTATTAAAATTCTTGATCTGTCTGTGGCAGATACAGCTCGCCATCTGCTTAATATTCATTTTTTCCTTTTTCATTGTTAGTAGAACTCTGGTTTTGTGTCTAAGGGAAGTTCTAATCTGCTACATTCCCTTCAGCTAAAATTGGTCAAAGGGCTCAGACAGCGATTACCAAACTTTCTTGATTGCTGTATTCTTAATACCTCAGTTCCTGTCTCACTTAAACCAAAAGAAATATCTAACAGTTGTTAAGTGGTTCTACCCAGACAGCTCAGTAAATGTCCATGCTTTAAGAAGATAGTAGTGATATAGGGGAAAAGATATAACTCCCAACCTGCTAGATGTCAGTTATGCTAAGTTCTTGTTCCCTGAAGTCGAAGAATGAATTCTAAGGAACAAAGGAGGTTAAGAGTAGGAAATTTATTGAGAGAGAGCAAGAGAGCTCCTGAGAGACAGGAGGGGACCCGAGTGGGTTGCCAATGACCTCACATTTTGGGGGAAGTTTTATAGAGCAAAATTGTGAAGCGGGTACAATGTGTGTCAAAATGATGATTAACCAATAATATTACAAGTGTAGTCGTTTAGGCAATAGTGATCCAATGGGGAGGAAAGTCACGTAGTAAATCGGCAAGGAGAGAACAAGGACATTCCAGGGTGAGCTGAATCTGGAGATCTTGGTCGCCTACCTGGGTGACCTAGACTTTATCAGATAAGATGAGTGTGATCTTCAGTTCATTGTTTATCCCTAGGCCTTATCTTGAGTCCTGACCTTCAATGGATGCGCCTCCAGCCGTAGTTGTAGTGTATTCTTCTCTTGCGTGTTGACTCCATTGAGGGCCCAGCCCTGTCTGACTGCCTATAATATTTCTACCTTACTTCGCTGTGTATAATAGTAGCCATTTGAAGAACTCATGTACATTAATTGAAAGAAAAAAACATTTTAATTTCATTCTGGACCAACCGAAGTTATTTATTAGTGGAAGTTTTGTGCTTTGAATATAGCACAACTTTTCAAATCTTGGATTCAGACTGAAAAGTGGAAACGTTGGATACTACAGTTCTCATTTCTCGTTACACATTGATCTTAACATAATAGTTGCTTTTTAAAAAAATAGCATTTACTAAAAAAACAGCCTTTCGAAGATAAATCATTTTAACCTAGTGGGAACAAATGTTGAAATGGAATTTGCTGAAGCTAGTAATTTGATGTCTGATAAATGCTATTTCTATATGTTCTTCAAAAATTTAAAATATCCTGACGTAACTCCCATAAATGTGCAGCTGTGCGTTGAGGTGGCTAGGTGCACGGTTTGGGAATGGGAAGTGCAAAGAAAAGCTGCTGGGTGAGACAGCTGGAAACATTAGCAAGTGAACCAACACTGCTAGTCTGCTCCCTTCGCCTGCCTTTTGCACTCAACACTTCTCCTCGCAATGTAGATGTAACCTCCCAGGACGCAGGAATCATATTACAATCACTAGAACAGAAGCTGCTCACCAAGTAGGACAAAACAGGAAGTTGGAAGGAAACTGAGACCTCAGTGTCTCCTTTGTCCTCCCTACTGGGCCGGATTGCTCATCAGTGGAGTTTCTGCTGCGTGTAAATAACCCTTCAGTGAGATGCCTGTGGAATGTGCTGACTGCAAACTTACCTGACTTACTTTAAAATTTTAGTCATTCCCTCATCAGCTAACAGCTTGAATTTGATGATCAATCAAAATTTAAAAGAATGGGAGATATCCAAAGTTTATTAAGGATGATACTTTAATAGTTTCTAGGAACAGAAAATGCTCCAACGTTCTGCATCTTTGTAGTGAGTTGGCAAAACGGCAAGGTATTGCCACAAAAAGATCTAATTTGGAAGCGAGGCTTAGGAACATTTGTTTTTAAAAAATGCATTTATAATGGACAATCTGACTAACTCTATTTACAACAACCTTTCCAACCTTTTTCTTTTAAGACATGAGACCGGAGGAATATTGGGCTTTTGCCATTGAAATAAATGAAAATGCCAGTATCCATCCATTCAGTATTAACAGTCTTGCTGGTTTCACTTGTTGTCCTCCTCCCGGGCTCTCTGCTGTCATCCAATATGAAACAGGACAAATTCTTTCACTGTTTTAAATGGTGCCTTGAGTATGACTTGCAAATTAACTGAAAGAGAATACTTAACTCATTTGCTGACATCAGAAAATTCTGTTGTAACTGTGGGTAAGAGGTGAAATAACATCCTAATTCTACTCTAATTCGGCCCAAGAGAAGTGGGGAACGAGAAGGTTCATCAGAAGCAAAGCCCACTTCGTTTCTTCCAAACTCGAGCATAGGAAATTCGAGGTCAGCCTAGCTTCACAACTCAGTCTGTGCGCCTTTTGTTTATTGTAACCTAAACATGTGCAAGATTGCAGGAAGAGTGTCACACTCTCCTATCTCCACTTTACCCTGGGACTCTCCCATTTCCAGCCAGCACCAAGGCCCTGACCCTTTTGCCTCCTTCACTCCTCCATATATCAAAGATCCTTCACAAAGGAATCCCGCCAGGTCTTACATTTACATAATTCCTTTGACTTCCCCCTAGTGCCTGCATCCTTAAAATCCGCTCTGAGTCTGCAACTTCACATCCTCCCAAACTCAGGCAGAGAGACACAAACAGAGAGAGGTTTAAACGAAGGCCAACACCTGGTATAGACAATTACTTGTTATATTGCTCAAAGGAATCCCAATTGTAAAATGTAACCACCTTTCCTTACTGTATAGAAGCTTTGGTCAAACTGCAGAAAGGCATCGAGAGCTTTTTTTGCACATGAGCGCCCTCTCGATCGCCGGCTATTAATAAAGCAGATATGGTCGGACTCAAATTTGGCTCTTTGTATCTGGGTGGCATCTCACTCTCGCAGCCAAGTGGGGTGAGAGCAGACCAGCCCAGGGGCTAGTCAGGCCTTCCACTTCAGAGGGAAGAAGAACGGATGATAGCAAACCCAAAAACTTGACTCATGTATCTTTTAACACCAAAGATATGTACAGAAGTTTGTAAATTCTTCCCTTTCCAACTCTAGATTCCTAAGAATATTTTATCTCCTTACCTGTTTCTTGCCACTCCTGTCTGCGCCTCCCATTGTCCGAACAGATGCCTATTATTTTATTCACAAGGGACAGAGGAGGAACTTAAACTCATAAAGCTTTTGCTGTTGGTGACTTAAATATCTTCTGTTATTTATATCCTTTCTTTCTTTCATCCTTGAACTTACATATGAAAACAACTGTCTTCACAAATTAAGTAATACATAAGTATTTATTAACAGCTATCATGTACTGTGTAATAGAAAGTGCTTTCATATGTATTATTTTACTTAATATTTAAGTTCTTTCAGCCTAAAAATGAGAGTGTCTTCGATGGTGTGGAAAGGGTGAGAATCCAACAGACTGGGTTTGCCTTGCCTTTTCGTCACTTGGTAGCTATTGATGTTGCTCAGTACCCCGTGGCTGTATTGCTTCCATGTTAAAGATAAAAAAATAAACTCCTAGCAGGTTTAAAAGACTCATTTATTTATTCTTTAACAGATTAGCTAAAATTTTTAGGGAAGCAGCATTTTTTGAAAAATTTATTTATTTTTAACCAAGAACATATATTGGTACATTGTACATATAATGATCACATTCATCACGTTTATTTTGTACCGGTACATGATGCATCTCGGTTTTCTCTCTCTTTCCCACACCTCCCTTCTATTTCCTCCTTCCCTATTTACAGGAGGTTTATTCATATTTTTCCATGATTTCCCTTTCCCTTTTCTTTCCTTTTTTCCCTTCCTGCTTCCCCCTTCTCTCTTTCTAGTTCTCCTCTCCTTTGTATATTATCTTCCTTTTATATAATATGTATTACACCTCTTTGTCCTTATTTACAGTTATGGTTTCTAACATCAGAGAAACAATTCGATGTGTACTCATGAGTGTCTGATTTATTTCACTTAACAGTATGTTCTCAAGGAGCATTCCATTTACATACAGGTGAATCTAGTTTATCCTTTTTTATGGCGGTATAGTACTCCATAGTGTAGAAAAACCACATTTTTTTTTAGCCATTCATTGGTTGTTGGGCCTTTAGGTTGTTTCCAAGACTTAGTTATTACAAATTGTGTTGCTATAAACATGGTTGTGCATATATCCCTGTGGTATGACGATTTTAATTTTGGGAAGATCCCCAGTAGGGGAATAGCTGGATCAAATGGAACCTCTAGTTGTAGTTTTTTGAAGAATCTCCATATTGATTTCCACAGTGGCTGGACCAGTCTACATTCCCACCAACAGTGGAGGAGGGTTCCTTTTTCCCACAGCCCCTCCAGCATTTGTTATTGGTTGATTTTTTCATAAACACGGTTGGAATCTTAACATTGTTTTGATTTGCATCTCTCGAATGACTAGTGATGTTGAACACTTTTTCATATATTTATTTGCCATTTTTATTTCTTCATCTGAGAAATGTTTATTCATTTCAGTTGCCCATTTTTGGATTGGGTCTTTAAATTTGGGAGGTTTGCTTGTTTTGAGTTCTTTGTATATTCTAGATGTTAGACCTTTGTCTGATGAATAGCTAGCAAAAATTTTGTCCCAGTCTGTGGGTTTTCACCCTGCTCTATTGGTGTTTTAGTTACTTTTCTCTCGTTGTTGGGACAGAATACTCGACACCCAAAGTTAGGGGAAGAAAGGTTTATTAGCTCACAGTCTGCAGAGGTTTCAGTCTATCGTCTGCTGGATCCGAAGCAGGGCGGGCGCGTGGCAGACCCGCAGCCGGCCGGCCGCAAAGTGAGGAAAATGCAAGGAATGTATGCAAATCAGCAGTGCAAACAAGCAGCTAGTTAAGCTTCTTCCTGTATCTTTATCTAGGCTACCTGCCCCCAGGGCGGCCCGCACTCCCGCCCCCAATTTCAGTCTCACATCCTTGATCCCAGCAGAACAATGCCAAACTGATCAATGGATCAATTTAGTAATCACACACTCTAGATCCAGCTATCTCTTACCACATGAGGCTTTGGGGGGACATCTAGACACAAACCATAACAATTGGTGATTTCTTTTGCTGTGCAAAAGCTTTTTAATAGCATGTGGTCCCAAGCACGGATTCTTTGTATTGTTTCCCGTGCAGTCTGGGTTCTGTTCATAAATTTTTTTCCTACCCCTTTGTCTTTGAGGGTTCTTTCTATTCTATTCTCTAGTAAATTTAGTGTTTCTGTTTTAATGTGTAGATCTTTGATCCACTTCAGTTTGAGTTTAGTACATGGTGAGAGACATGTATCTAGTTTTAGTTTTCGTCATGTGGCGAGCCAATTTTTCCAGCACCATTTGTTAAAGAGGCTATCTTTCTTCCAGTGAGGGTGTTTGGCTCCTTTGTCAAAGATGAGGTACTTGAGTGTGTTTGGAGTTGTTTCTGCATCCTCCGATCTATTCCATTGATCCTCAGGTCTGTCTTTTTGCCAGTACCATGCTGTTTTTATCACTGTAGCTTTATAATATAATTTTAGGTTGGGGACTGTGATGCCTCCTGCCTTTCCCCTGTTGCTTAGGATTGTTTTTGCTATTCTTGGTCTCTTGTGGTTCCAGATGAAATTCATGATTGTCCTTTCTAATTCTTTGAAGTATGTTAGTGGTATCTTGATTGGAATTGGATTAAATCTGTGTAGTAATTTAGGAAGTACAGCCATTTTCACTACATTGGTTCTTCTGACCCAGGAACGTGGGATATCTTTCCATTTTCTGATATGCCTTTCAACTTCCTTTTTTAGAGTGCTGTAGTTTTTGATGTAAAGATCTTTTACTTCCTTCGTTAGATAGATTCCTATGTATTTAATTTTTTGTGTGTGTGCAATTGTGAAAGTTATATCTTCTGTTATTTCTTTCTTGGTGGATTTATTGTTTGTGTATAGGAATGCTATTGACTTTTGGGTGTTGACTTTGTATCCGGCAATGCAACTAAATTTAGTTATTAAATCTAGAAATTTTTCGTGGAGTTTTTTGGGTCTTCTATGTAGAGTATCATGTCATCTGCAAATAATGATAGTTTAACTTCTTCCTTTCCTATCTTCATTCCTTTTATTTCTTTCTCTTGTCTAATTGCTCTGGCTAATCTTTCTAGAACTATGTTAAATAATAGTGGTGATAGTGGACAACCTTGTCTTGTTCCAGATTTTAGCATGAAACCTTCCAGTTTCTGACCATTTAGTGTGATGTCGGCCATTGGTTTGTCATAGATGGCTTTTATTCGATTTAGATATACACCATCTATTCCTAATTTCTGTACTGTTTTTTTAATCATGAATGGGTGTTGGATTTTATCAAATGCTTTTTCTGCATCTATTGAGATGATCATGTCTTTTTGGCCCTTGATTCTGTTGATAAGGTGTATTACATGTATTGATTTGAGTATGTTGGACCATCCCTGCATTCCTGAGATGAAGCCTACTTGGTTGTAGTGTATAATCTTCTTTATAATTCATTGCATTCTGTTGGCCAGTATCTTGTTGAGACTTTTTGCATCTATGTTCATTAGGGAGATTGGCTTGTAGTTCTCTTTTTCAGTTGGATCCTTTTCTGGTTTTAGTATCAGGGTATTGCTTGCTTCCAGGAATGATTTTGGAAGTACTGCATTAATGGGCTCGAAGTTCTTAAAAACTGCAGCCTAACTTTTGCTGTATCACGTTTCTGTTTTTTAAGACCTCCAAATGAGCTCTGAAATTCTGGTGTCCTACTTAAGAACTCTGACCACTGACACATCCTCATAGCTAAACGTCTGGAAGTGAGAACTGAGTTCACATGTGCCAATGTCAGGAAATATTGGTTCCAGGAATTTCTTGGTTTAGCAAAGTTTGCTCAGCTAGGCAAATGGCACACTCATTAAAAACCAAATCCAATTTCCTTGTGGTGTGGCAGCATAACGTGCCTCATGTGTCCACAGATCCTAAACCACAGTGTCATGAGCTTTGCTCAGTTTGCATCGGGTTCTTGCCTTGGAAGACTAGCCTTGCCCGCTTGACTTCAGACTCTCAGATTCTATATAAATAATGTCCCTCTCTGTCCTTTTTATGACTTTTTCTGTTGATGGGAGTGTTCTCCCTGACTATGGTGGGTTAATAAATTTAGCTTTGCTTGGTAACGTTTTTCATACTGGTCTTTTAAGAAGCTGTCAGTCAGTGTGACTGACAGTCATAAATTTTGTACTCTATCCCTGAAACAGTGCTGTGCAGCAAACAGTTAACCAGCCTAATGAGGTTTGGTTCCTGGGAGGCGTTCTCTGATTCCTAACTTCATAATTTACAATGGCAATTAATATACTTGTTCCTATTTGTGGCCTATTTTCACATCACATTAATACATGGATTGTTTTAGTTTTGAATTTTTCTTGTCTTTAGTGGCATTATAAAATAATTTTTCCACTAGAGGTTTGGCTTTCCTTTTTGAGATATACAACATATCGATCATATTTACGAACTTTAAAAAGTTAGCTTTACTTTTAAAGAAACATACTTGTATTTTTTCTATGTTTTTTAAAGAAATTTGATCTGCACTTGATCTTAGGCAAAAGACTGAGCAATGATCGGGCTTTAATCTGTACCTGTATTAGCCACTTTCCCAAACCGGGACAAAATACCCAACAGGCACAACTAAAAGAAGAGGAGTTTCATTGTTGTTGTTGTTGTTGTTGTTGTTGTTGTTGTTGTTGTTTTTCCTCTCAGCTTGCAGTGGGTTCAATCCATGGTTGAGTACCTCCAAGGCAAGAAGAGCATTGCGGAAGGGCAGAGAAATCTCCTTAACTAGAAAATTTTAAATGCATGGGATAATTTCATTTTCATTTAGTCTCTATTTGTTCTATGTATGTATGCATGTATCAGACATAGGTAAATTTACTTCATTTAAACATAAAAGCAAAGCTGTTAATGATCATTATACACCAGCTAGTATTTATTGTTTCTTACATGCCGAATCTTTTCTGAAGTGTTGTATAAATATCATCTGAGTTAATCCTTTCAACATCTCTGTGAGATATAGTTTGTCATTATTCTAATATTAATATTGAAGAAGTGAAAACTTGGTGGGTTTTACTGATGTTTCCACAGCTAGTAAATTTTGGAGCATTGTATTCAGACAGCTACATTACTAAGATCTTTGCTTCAAAAATATTTATTTTGTTTGGCCTTTGGAATACAAGATCAAACTATGTTTTCTCTATCCACAGCACTCATACTATCTATTTCAATAGAAGATGATTGTTACATGGAGTAAATTGTTTGAATAGAAGTATGAGCATGAAACTCTGCCTAGAGTAGTCTGAGAACATTTGACAGAAAATATGGAATTTGAGTCGAATCTTCTAGGATGAGTGAGAATTTTTCAGTTGCTAAAGCAGGGATAGAAGTTGAGGTTGAATAAAGAGTGTGCAAAATTCTAAGGACTCATGTAAGAATGTACACCTGAGGAAGAAATATTATAGATATTAAAGTTTGGAAGCAGGGTAGCATCTTAAAAATAAGTCCTGTAGTTTTGACAAATCTCCCAGTTTTATACACACACACACACACACACACACACACACACGCTCTCTCTGAGAAAAGATATGTTCTGGTTTCTTAAATTACTGGGAAATGACACCTCTATTTTTTCACTGTTGACAGCTTGACACTACTTTTTTCCATTTCTGCTCAGTGAAATAATTTGTTCTTTATTGGACAGTCTTACAAGTTTAGAGGCCAGACTGTCCAGCAGAGAGATTGTAGTTTCTTACCATTTCCACTTATTTCCATCCTTAACAACACAATTACAAATAAACGGTGACTGCCCAGGCCATCTCTGACACTGATGTGAGGCGAAATACAGCAGCAGCCTGGCAGCTGGAGCAGCTCAAACTGTGAACCACCTAAGGTAAAGGATATCCACTTTCAATGGAGACAAGTAATGAGTGACTCCATTTCCTGTGTACAATTACAGGAGCATTACCCTGGGAGAAAACTGAACTGTATTGTAACACGTTGTCTTTCCAAAGTCTCTCTGTTGTCTTTCTAGTTTCAAGAAAATATAGAACTAGTAAGAGGACTGACATATACAAGTTCCTTACTTGGAAAAGCTCACAGTAACATTGCCCTAGTGCATAATTATAGCAATCATGGGACTCTCGTATGCTTGGACTTTATCTCCAGCTGTATCTATATAATTAAGATGTTCACAAGCAATTAAAACTGTTGATTTTCTAGTAAAAATAAAAATATTATGAAATAAATCTATATAGATGGAAAAAGGGAGGCAAAACAATATTTTTCATAGTCTTACTATCCAGGGAAAATTTTATTAGCACTTCGTATTTCTTTTCAGTAATTTTTAATGATAATCAATGTTAATATTGGTTTATTTCCTTAAAACTATAACAAATATAGACTTTTAAAAATTTATTTTATTTTAATGGTACATTTTAGATGTATGTAGTGATAACATTCATCATAGGGGATTTGTACCTGTACATGACATAGCTTGTTGCTTCTTTTTTTCCCATTTCCCTTCCCTCACCCCCTCCTCCCTCCCTATTTACAAAAGATTTGTTTCCGTTTTTTCCTTCCATTTCTTATTTCTCTTGTCCTCTGTTCCTTTCCCCTTCCCTTGTCCCTTTCCCATTTGGACATTTTCTTCCCTTTCCCAATATAATACATTTTAGTCTTTATTTACACTTTCAGTTTCTCACACCAGAGAAACAATGCGGTATTTAACATGTGTGTCTGATTTATTTCTCTTAAGAGTATGGTCTCAAAATGCATACATTTACCTAGAAGTATCTGAAACTTATCATTCTTTATGGCAGAGTAGTTCTCCATTGTAAAAAATCACATTTTCTTTATCCATTCTGCTGTTGATGGGCATTTGGGCTGCTTGCAAGATTTAGCTATTACGAACTGTGCCGCTAAAAACATGGGTGTGCATATATTGCTGCGGTATGATGCTTTTAATTCTTTTGGGAAGATACCAAGAAGGGGAATAGCCGGGTCAAATGGAACCTCTAGTCCTAGTTCCCTGAGGAATCTCCACTGATTTCCGTAGCAGTTGTGCCAGATTACGTTCCCACCAACAGTGGAGTATTGTTCTTTTTTCTCCACAGCCCCTCCAGCATTTCTTATTGGCTGATTTGTTGATAATAGCCATTCTTTCTGGAGTGAGATGGAATCTCAGGGTTGTTTTAATTTGCATCTCTTGAAGGACCAGTGATGTTGAACATTTTTTCATATGTCTATCTGCTGTTTCTACTTCTTCATCTGTGAAGTGTCTATTCATTTCTGCTGCTCACTTTTGGATTGGGTCTTTCAATTTGGGGGGTCTGAGTTTTTTGAGTTCTTTATATAATTGAGATGTCAGTTCTTTGTCAGAGGAATAGCTGGCAAAAATTTTTTCCCACTCTGTCAGATGTCTCTTTACTTTGTTGGTAGTTTCTTTTGCTGTGCAAAAGCTTTTTAATAAGATCAGGTCCCAGTTGTTGATTCTTTGTGATATTTCCTGGGCAACTGGGGATTTGTTCATAAAGTCCTTGCCTACAGTTATGTCTTCAAGGGTTCTACCTATTCTATCTTCCAATAGATTTAGTGTTTCTGTTTTGATATTTAGATCTTTGATCCACTTTGATTTTAGCTTAGTGCATGGGGAAAGACACGGGTCTAGTTTTAACCTTCAGCATGTGGAGAGCCAGTTTTTCCAGCACCATTTATTAAAGAGGCTGTCTTTCTTCCAGTACGGGTGTTTGGCTCCTTTGTCAACGATAAGGTGACCAAGAGTGTCTGGACCTGTTTCTTCATCTTCTAATCTGTTCTATTGGTCCTGGGGTCTGTTTTTGTGCCAGTACCATGCTGTTTTTATTATAGTAGATTTGTAGTATAGTTTTAGGTCGGGGATTGTGATGACCCCTGCTTTGCTTATGTTGCCCAGAATTGCTTGCTATTCTAGGTTTCTTTTGGTTCCACATGAATTTTAGGATTGTCTTCTCTAATTCCGTGAGGTATGCTATGGGTAATTTAATTGGGATTGCATTAAATCTGCATAGCAGTTTTGGGAGTATGGCCATTTTCACTACTTTGGTTCTTCCTACCCAGGAACAAGGGATATCTTTCCATTTTCTCATATCTTCTTCAACCTCTTTTTTCAAAGTACTGTAGTTTTTGTTGTATAAATCTTTTACTTCCTTTGTTAGATTGATTCCTAGGTACTTCATATTTTTGGATGCTAACAAATATAAACATTTTTAAATGATACTGGGAATTGAGAATTGAGCCTTGGGCCTGTGCATTAAGCCTTGTTTAAAATTTTTCATTTTATGTGATTATAATACTAATAACTTGATAATTATTACATTTTGACAGAACTTTTTATACACTTTTACTTTGAGAGGGTTATAGTCACCATCAAATATATGGAATTTTGCCCACAAACGTCCAGTTCTATTCTTACTGTGGATAGTCTTGGTTGAATATTAACTGACATCTCATGTTTTGATGTATAGTGAATTCACACACAGGCCCATTAACATTTTGTGGCTGTGGGAAATTACTGAAAAGCTGATGCAGACTGATTATCTGCTGGAATCTCCCTGCAGTCTTGGAGGGGGTTAGGCTTGGCCTGACCCTATTTCAGAGCCTTCGCACCCTCCAGTACCTAAATTCTTCTACGACTGTTGCTGGCATTCTTCTGATTTGCTTCAGGTTGTGGCTCACTTCACCTTTTCTGGCAGGGAGGACCCCTGGTTACTTTCTTTCTGGACTCAGACCTGGAATTCAAGCTGGTATTGTGATTTACATAGAACAAAGAAACAAAATTCTTATTTAAGCTATTTCATTGCCTACATTGAGGAGGGAAATGTGTACATTTGCATGAATTTGGGTCATAAAATTCTCACAGTGTAACCAACTTTATAACTGAGTATTTCATCTTAAAATTCCTCAGCCACCCCAGAGTAAGGGAGGAGTTTCCATTGACCAGCTCACCTTCTTCAACACCTGTGCCTCAAACTGATTTGATAGTTTCTTCCCCTTTTGTCATGTTTGTATTTTTTCTTTATCTCCTTTCTTGCATTGTCCTGAGTAACCCCAAATTACTCTAATTATTTTTAGGAAAATACATTCCTTTCTTTTCAACACCTAATCTCACAACATTGATTATCCAGACTCAGTAAAGGAGTTCAGCAGAAGGATGTTTTCTTCTATTTATTAATTCTTAGAATGTAGTACTATAAACAGCGTATATTCTATTATATTACTTTTTTAAAGGGGATCAAACGCAGGGCCTTCTGCTTGCTAGGTAAGCACTCTACCACTTGAGCTAAAGCCCCAACCTCTTTATAGTACTTTTTAAAACAAAGCAATTCTCAGATTTTTCTTAAAACATTGGCAAAACCAAACACTCAATCTAGGAATCAGAAAGTCAGTAAATATGCAAACTTTCTTTTTTTTTCTTCCTCCTCCTCTTTTCCTTCGTCTTTTCATTTTTAATTTTCTTATACAAACAACTTTATAGAGATATTTATTCATTTTTTAAAGGGCTGGTTTCGGTGGCTGAGTGTTTGCCTAGCACGTGTGAGGCGCTTGGATAAATATATAACTCCGCAAAAAATAAAAATGTATTTTAAAGGTGTAATATGTTCTGAAATTCAGAGTTTTGAAGTGGTATTGGGAAAAACATGGATTTCGTCAAAAAATGTAACTACTTGGTCTGTGACTTGGCAGGTTTGTGTACCACATTATGTGTAATATTTATTTTATATGTGTTGTTCTGTTCTTAAGGATAAGATGGTTCAGACTATCCTAAAGTCAGGAGAGAAAAATTTCTGATTCAGAGGCAAATTTGGAAATGAAGAGCAGAAATGTGAAAATACTTTAACTGTGGTAAAAATGTAAGTAAGATTAGGATAAATTGGCCCACAGGGTTCCATTATTTTGTAATATATCACATAGAACATTATCTTTAATTGCCAAAACCCTGCAAACCTATAAAATTTTGATTTTTAAATTTACAAACAGAATAAATTTACAACTAGAATTGAATTGAAATAAATTTGGCCTAAATCAGTTTCTGTACTTAGAGTAAAGTTTGGTCCCCAGCAGCCTCCATACAGAAAGAGTTGTAACAAAGCTTGATGTGTCAATCCTTACCCATCCTGAGCATACACTTGTAACTGAGCAGCTGCATCTCAACCAATCATGGCTGCTGAACCTCCAGCCAATCAGGGATTTAAGCTGCCAGAACATGACCATATACGGCAAAGGCAGACTGCAGCCAATCAGGTTGTTTCTACACATTGCTTTCTTTTCTCTGCCCATAGCTATAAACTGCACATGTGGTGGTGTGGTGTATTCTGTGGAAAGCTGCTCTGTTCTAGAGCCTTTTAATTTACTCAAACAAGCTTTAGTAGGTTGAACTGGTGTATCAATTTTACCACTCGTTTTGGGCTCCTAAAAATGTAAGCAGAAATTAAGAATTTAGAGAATGAAGTGATTCAATATGGTTAAATATAAATAAGAATAGGAACTGGTAGTTGCTGCAACTGGGGATATGGACAGGATCCAGATGAGAGAGAGTCCAGGGCAGGGGTGAAGGGCGCACTTGCTAACTTTTTAAAAGAATGTGTACTTTATTGTGTGGATCCTGAGGAACCGTAGAAAAATTCCAGTTGAAAGGATATGGTTAGTTTTATGTTTTAAATTTCCTGGTGACAATATGACTTTCTCGTAGTGTTCAGAAGTGTACTTTATTAATGTTGTTACTATTTATTTTCTTGTTCGCCTTGCCAAGGAATAAAGAACATCTCCGTAGACCTGGAACTGAACAAAACTGTGGCCTATCTTCTCCTTGCTTAAACTTTGAAAGTTACCAGTACTGAGATAATACAGTATTGTTAATAGTTATACCTATGGAAAAATTCCTGTAATACTTTAGTGATAAGCTTTTGTTTAAGTTTCATTAAAATCTGGTGGTACAGTTGTGAACATCTTCCATTCTATTTCCCAGAAGAAGAGCAGATTGAGAATGACTAATGCAGAGACTGTGGAAGGAAAAAGGAATACCAGAGATAAACTCGGTTGTCTTCAGAGAAGATAATGTGATCTGAACTAAGGAAATATCTTTATAGTCCAGAAGAGCAGATATAGATGAAAACATCTAGTGGTATAATTAATAAAGCATGTGAAAAACAAGACGGGAGAGTTAGACAATCACAAGATTTCTGGAAAAGATGATGCTTAAATTGACACTTTATGGAAGAATGTTTACGAATTGCACAAGAGACCTAAGGCAAAAGGCACAGGCCTGGCTCAGATGGAGCGCCATTGTCCTATCTCTCTCTTCTTTCCCCCTCCTTTGCTTTCTTGCTCACCCTCTTCTCTCCCTTCTCTTCCTTTTTGCATATGCTCTTCTCTTCTCTTCCTCTTCTCTCTAGTGCCTTCCTCTAGTCTTCTGGAAACTCCTAGATATCTTTTGTACAAGCTTAGAAAATTCACTTCTTTGAGCAAGCAAGATGCAGAGGATTACGATTAAACTGAAGGCTTTTTTCTAGTCCGGTTCTCCAGGGGCTGTGGGCGGGGTGCTCTGCACAGCACACAATGAGCCGCTTCTGGCCTCTCCTCCATGTGAAGGTCTTTCCCTGGGTTCCTATCTGGGTGTATCTCTCTTCTCTCCTTTCAATGATTTTCTTTTTCCCTTTAATTCTTATACTCTTTTTTCTTTACTTCTGCTGTACTGTTAATAAAATCAAACAGCAGATTTTTACAGGTTCTATTTACTTACTAAAAGTAAATGAGGGTTCCATACTTTCATTCCACACCCAATAAACGCGTAAGCACATTTGCTTTTTTTTTTTGTGGTGCTGGGGATCGAATTCAGGCCCTTGTGCTTGCAAGGCAAGCACTCTAATCACTGAGCTAAATCCCCAGCCCCACATTTGCTTTTATAAGTACATTTGCTTTTATATTTGTGCATGAACACACCTTTTCATGTAGTGATTTTTCTGTAGAAATACACTTGCCCTGTCTGTATGTTTTGATAGCACTTAGATGGCCAGCTGCTTGCTGACTCTCAAAAACTATACTGCCATTTGCTATGAGCTAAAGAGAATCTCTAAGCAAGGGGATATAATTTAAATGTGTTCCTTTTGATTGCTGCAGTCATCAAAGTAAAACCTGGAATACTTGTCAACTAATCTGTAGAATAGTATTTTAATGTTAAGGCAGCAATTAAATGCCTTGATAGAAAAGTGAAAAGTAATTTAGGCAAAAGAATTTTAGGCAATTTGAACACCATCATGAAAACTGAGAAATCAAGTTATCTGTCAGTCAGCAGAAAAGTGAGTTTTAATAAATGTTCTGCAAAAGAGCAAATTGAATTAGTTAAGTAATATATACTTAAATACAACAAAAGTTCTTTATACGTGATACATATTTCTTAAAACCACACAAAAAAAAGTGAGAAAATCTTGAAAGTAGCCAGATGAAGAAATCAATGTCTTAAAGAGTAGCAAAGGTAAGTATTTCTGTCACTCAGAAGCAGGCAAACAAAGAAAAAAGAAAAAAAAAAGGATAAAACAAAACAGTGATAGAAAACAGTAAAAAGTATGTTATCTATTAACCCAAAATACTAGTAATCATTTTACATGTCAGTGGTATAAATGCACCAATGAAAAGACATTTTCAGGGTAGATATCTATCAGAAAGTGAGTGTAAATAAAGACTGATATAGATTGAAAGTAAATGAATAGAGAAAAACTTAATATTTATCAAAACAAATCTAGAATAGCTATACTTATTTCAGATAGAATTGACATCAGAGCAAGGAAAGTTGTCAGGGATAAAGAAGAGTCTTAAATATGATAAGGTGGTCAATTCTCTAAGAAGACATCAGCCCTAATATGTATATACCCAACTGTGGAAGTGTCAAAATATATGAAGCAAAAACTGATAAAATAGCAAGGAGAAATAGATGAACCCAGTACTATAGTCAAAATATATTTAATCCCCTGAATATTCACATGAAAACCTACAGGTAGGTATTTATAGGCACTTTTCTTCGTAATTGCTGAAACCTGGAAGCAATCAAGAAGTTTTTCAGCAGGTGAATGGATAAAGTGTGATATAACCAGACAATGGAATACTGTTCAGAATGAAAAAAAATAATGAGCTATTAAAGCCAGGAAAAGACATGGAGAAATCTTACACGCATACAACTAAGTGAAAGAAGCCAGTCTGAAAAGTTACACACTGTATGGTTCCAACTATAAAACACTGAAAAGACAGAACTATACAGATGGTCAGAAGATCAATGGCTGCCAAATGTTACAGAGGAAGGAGGAATGAATGGCAGACTTTTAAGGCAATGAACCTCCTTTGTGTGGTACTATACTGGCAGGTATGCAGTATGCGCCATTGTAAATTTGTTGGAATCCATAGAATGTGCAATACCAAGTGAGAACTCTAATGTGAAGTAGGGGTCCTGGATAATGATGGGTCAGTTTAAGTTCATCAATTTAACAAATGTGCCACTCGATGTAGGGGAGGCAATGCGTGTGTGGGGGGTGGGATTTCTGCACCTTGCATACAAGTTAGCTGCTAGTCTAAAACTATCAAAAAATAATTCTGTTATTAAAAAAAAGAGTCTGAAAACTTGAGTGCAGAAATCTATCAATAAATGAGATATTGGATTTGTGAATTACAACTCAACTCCAGCCTATCAGAATTACTTGAAGTTTTCAAAATGTTAAATAATTTGCTCTCCAAATTATTCTGATAACCTTTGTTGAGAGGCACAGTATTATATGACATTTTAGGGGGCAAAAACTATTGCGTTAACTCTTTAAATCAACTGTTACCAAACTGCAGGAATTATTGGAGGAAAAAAACCCTAACACTGAAATTTACAATGCATCTCACTCCTCCTTAGCTTTACTTTTTTTTAACCAAAAGGAAAGAAGAAATTGTGGAATATTGCTTTACATTCTACTAACTGCTAGGACAATTACTATTTTTCTTTATATTGTGGCATTCCAGAAAGTGTTGAAATTTTTTTTACTAGTATACAGCTAAAACGTTGTTATTCCTTAAAAATTTTAAAATACAGTTTTTGTAATAGTCATTTGCAGAAGCACATGCCACAAGAGGCCCTCAGAGGAGTTGTAAGCGATAGGTGAGAGGCCACAAGATCAAACTTGTCGTTATCTCGTGTCAGTGTTCTGCGAGTCATCTAATCTCTGCAGGGCAGGTCGGCTTCTGTCCTTCTCACTGTCTGAGACGTGCTTGCCTCTGAGTCTGGAACAAAATAGGTGTTATAGGTGTTCTGTAAATACTTGGTGAATGAATGAAATTTATCAGAAAATAAAAGATGCTGATGATAGGTAACCTACTAAAGAAGATAATAGAGTGCCAATGCTCAAGGTTTATTCCTTTTTTTTTAAGAAAAGGAAATATTTTACCTGCTGTAGTGGTCTTGGGTGTCTCACAGAATTAGACCTCCTGGTTTTGGTAAGATAAACTCAGGGAAGGTTTTTTTTTTTTTTTTTTTGGTGCTGGGGATCGAACTCAGGGCCAAATCTCCAGCCTAGGTTAAATCTTAATAATAATGGACTATATAAATATTACTTGGAGAATCAGGTGGATTCCTGAACTGACTCTTTGGGTTCTGTCTCCTTCATGAGCAAGGGAAGCGAGGGCTCAAGAGCTAGCGGTTCTAATGTGAGAGGAGTCTTCATTACTTAATGTTTTCATTTTAAGGCAGAAACACCCCAGTGAGGATACTGTACCTCAGAATGAGGGTGAGCCATATGGGAAGAAGGGGAAGGCAAAGTTTTAGAGTAAAGATGTAATTCAAACCATGTGACTTGGTTTAGGTAAATTTGGATAAGCTTTTAAAATTTCATTTTCACTTATTTTTTTCTAGTTAATGTAAAGGAAAATCTGTGATCACACATCTCCTAGAGAAAATGATGCTTTTATATCTGTCCTATATTTCACTTATGTTAATTATTTTGTATTGTTGTACCGTACTACATTAGTTGTATCACATTATGTATATTAATTTGAAATTTGCTTTACTCTGTCTTTTCTTGTTCAATTCTGTCTTTTGTAAATAGATTTTCTGTGTTCTGCACAGGGTAGGAGTGAGCAGGAAGGGCGGCAGTGGACCTTTAACAGCTGTTACTGAGCAAACCCTGCGCAAAATCTGATCCTATAGAAAATTAAAAAACAATTAAAGTGCCGTGAAGTGCACTGACATACTGTATCAGGGCCTTATCACCTTACATATCAACTTTTTGTTTTATAGACCTCACTGACCACATTTTTAGAAACCTTATATTTTCCTGCTACGTGAGTAATAGAAGATTCCACTTCAGCATTTTGTTTTGTTTTGTTTTCAAAATCTGGACAAAACTTTTTTTTTTATCAAAGTTTGAGAAGAATTTAAAAGGAAATTAAACTGTATTAGAAAATCACGTAACAGTGGAGTAAAATAGATGCTAGTTCTCCACAGTGACACTTTGCTAAGTCACGTAGCGTAACTCAACAAAACCAATTTAGTCTGAAAATGAAATGGTGGAGCCACAAATGGGAAAGCCGTCTGCGTTTTGTTGTGGTTAGTTCTGAAATCTTGCCCCAGTTTGTACTTGGCTGAGACAAATGTAAAAGCCCATGAAATTCAAGCCAATAGAAATTTCACATCTTTCTTGGCCTAAAGGGTAGTGCTGCAGAACAACAGAAAACCACATTTTCATGTGTGTGTAATTTAATTCTCTTCTACCACCTGCGTGTGGCAAGCAATTCATTACAGTTTCCAACTGTAGCTTTGCCAGCTGTGGGCCAACACGGAGAATACGTTCAAGTCTTTAGAAATATTTCGGTTCACCGGCTATGCTTACATATCAATCATGTTTATTCTGGCTGTCATTCTTCTTGGTCAACTAGAATTGTCCATTCTATATGTGGAATGGATGCTATTGGCTCAATTGATGTGGTATTGAGATAATTATCGTTATTTTAAGTTTGAAAGCTTTTGAGACTGAAGGAGAAGGGTGAACAGAACTGTCCTAAGTTTCTCTACATCTCCGGCCAGCTGGGAGAGCGATGAGAAGGGTGCAGTTCAGCTTTGTAAGTGAACAAACTTCACACTTTTCATTTACTTGGATTCAGATCTTTGTTCTTCCTCTTTCTATAGATGTGAATTAGAAACATTTTATTATCTCTTTAAGTTCCAGTTTCTATACCTACAATGTAGGGATGTATTTGCATCTTGTTAAATATTTTTGAGACTTTATTTTGTACCAGCCAACAGGAAAATGTTGGGAGTGCAATGGTGAACCAAATAGCCATGACTGTTGACCTAATGAAGATTATAGCATGGAGAAGGATACAAACATCAAGTATAACCACAACAAATCTATTATTTTCAAATTGGGAAACTGCTATGAAGTAAAATATTGGAAACTGTGAGAGATGATAACATGAAATCCTAACTTAGATAGAATAGCTACTGAAAACGTCTCTGCGGTGGTTCTCTTTGATTTGAGATTAAAATAATGAAGAGGAGATATTTGTAAGAGGATTGCAGGAAGGGCCAAAATGCATTTTAATAACAAGAAATGGCACACGCAAAAGCCCAACACTTTCAAGGAACAAACTACTGAGGGCAGAGGTGAGAACGCTGTGAATTTAGGCTGGAGATAAGATTGTTGAAGAACTTACCACATTAAGGATTAGGAATTTCATCTTCTACACAATATGGATTCATTAAAGAAAGGTGATAAATAGAAAAATGGTGAGATTAGACTGGAAATTTTGAAAGATTACTTCACGTACTGTTTGGAGAACAAGTTAGATGATGAGGGATGGCGTGAGTTGAGTGGGTTCGCCCACAGTGCTGGGCCAAAGATGGGGGCAGCTTCAGATGGGGGTGAGGTAGAGGGTGAGGTTCGCAGATGAACAAGGAAAGCGTTCCTGGCCTTAGTTGTTGACAGAGCGTGGACAAGATGGGAAGGAAGGGAGGGTGCTAGGGTGACTCTTGTTCAGTCTTTAGGAACTGGATTTTTGTTATCGCATTCGATGCACAAGGAAACCTCGAAGACCAGCTTTGGAGAAAAGTGATGAACTACTTTTGGGACATGTTGAGCTCGGGATGACTTTGATACCTTTGAGTGGGTACATCAAAGAGACCTTCAGAGATGTAGAAATGAAAATGGAGGAGCGGTCTAATATGAAGGTATAAAATTGGAAATATCAGTGAACGGATGTTTACTCCATTTATAGATGTAAATTAGAGTGCCCGGGGAGGAACTAGAGTATAGGAGAGTAGATCGTAAGCGGAGTGCCGAATATTGATTCTTTATGCTTATCAATATTTGCAGTTAACTAAAACACTAGAAGCAGGTGTGGGTGACTGACGAATAAATATTCAGGAGAAATGTGCCTCAAATGTTAACCATTTACAAGGAGTCATCAAAATATATAGTAAAGTAGCCAGGCATGATTGTACACACCTGTCATTCTAGCCCTTAGGAGCCTCAAGGGGGAGGATCGCCATGAACCTGGACTACATAGTGAGTTCAAGGTCAGGCTGAACTACATACTGCAGAGCAAGACCCTGTCTCAAACAAACAAACAAACAAACAAAAAATAAAAAAACCAATCCCCAAATATATAATGAATTCTTAAATTTAAGAAAAATATCTAGTAGTATAAAACATACTGCCATTAATTCTCCTCGGAATACTTGCCCTCATTTCCAGCGTGCGTATTCTTTCATTAGTGCCACTTTCTGAAGCAGCGCTGGACGTCCCCTTTCCTGAGTGTGTTTATGGGGTGTGATCAAAAATATGGTAGATGCTGATGCTGAGTGCCGTCCAACAGCAAGGCAGGCTCGTAAAAAAACGACACCAGAATTGGACTTCTGGATCTTCCACAAAGTCAAAAGGACCACAAAAGGTAAACAGAGCGGCAAGGCAACCGTGACAGTGCAATTTAAAACACCCAGGAAGAGGACTCCAGGCTGCCTCAGAGAGCGGCCGGCAGGAATGGTGCGATGCACGTGCTTGAAGCAAGGGGGAGTATTTTTGTGAGGAATTAATGTCAACGGGTCTTTTAATGCAATAATTTTTTTAAAAACATTTAACTATTCACCATATTTTTTAAAATCATACTTCATGTATTAAAATTGTTTAAAAAACTATTAAACTGTTTTTGAGAACCTCTCATTTTTCATCTCCACCAGTATTATATGTGAGTTCCAATTTCACCACCATCTTGGCAGCACTGGGTAATACCAATTTTTATTGTTGTAATTCTTTTCTTTTCTTTTTTCTTTTTGCTACTTTAGTATGTGTGTTGGGTTACTTCTGTGTGGTTTTAATTTACGTTTCCTTAGTGGCTAACAAAACTGGAATTCTTGCATGTGCTTATTACTTGTATAGCTCCTTTGGGTCCTTTTGGTCAAGTATTTGTTAAAATATTTTACCCATTTTTAAAAATTGTGGTATTTATATTCTAATTACTGAGTTTTGAGAGTTCTTTAAATATTTTGGACATAGGGTTTTTTTGGATTGTCATTTACAAATATTTTCTGTTTATATGGCTTTTATTTTCCGTCTCTTAACAATTTTTTTTTTTTTTTTTTTTTTTT
>PVJO010021016.1:0-30876 GCA_004026905.1 Hystrix cristata | reverse complement strand
TATCAGACCATAGTGCAATAAAACTGGAATTCAATGGTAATAGAGAACAAAAACACCACATAAACACTTGGAAACTAAATAACATCCTTCTGAACAATAGCTGGGTCACAGAAGAAATTAAAGAAGAAATTAAGCAATTTATTCAGTTTAATGATAATGCTGATACCACATACCAGAACCTATGGGATACAATGAAAGCCGTACTACGAGGGAAATTCATTTCATTGAACTCCCACATCAGGAAAACAGAAAGAGCCCAAATAAACAATTTAATATTGTTCCTCAAGCAGCTAGAAAAAGAAGAACAAATCAAGCCCAAAGCTCATAGGAGAGAGGAAATTATTAAGATCAGAGCTGAAATTAATGCAATTGAGACTAAGAAAACAATACCAAAAAATCAATAAATCAAAGAGTTGGTTCTTTGAACGAATCAATAAAATAGATAAGCCCCTAGCCAGTCTTAGCAAAAAAAGGAAAGAAAAGACCCAAATCCATGCAATAAAAAGTGAAAAGGGTGAAGTCACAACTGACCCAGTGGAAATCCAAAGGATCATCAGCACTTACTTCAAGAACCTCTACTCAAACAAGATGGAAAACACTGAAGAAATGGACAGATTCTTAGAAACATATGAACTATCAAAACTGAATCAAGAAGAGATAAATATTCTGAATAACCCAATATCAGCCATTGAAATTGAAGAGGTAAGTAAAAACCTACCAACAAAGAAAAGCCCAGGTCCTGACGGTTTCACAGCTGAATTCTACAAGAAATCCAGAGAGGATCTAATACCACTATTCCTCAAACTCGTTAATGAAATTGAAAAGGAAGCAGTACTTCCAAAATCATTCCTGGAAGCAAGTATTACCCTGATTCTAAAACCAGAAAAAGATCCCACCAAGAAAGAGAACTACAGACCAATTTCTCTAATGAACATAGATGCAAAAATTTTTAATAAGATACTAGCAAACAGAATGCAATGGATTATCAAGAAGATTATACACTATGACCAAGTAGGATTCATCCCAGGGATGCAGGGATGGTTCAACATACGCAAATCAATACATGCAATACACCATATCAACAAAATCAAGGACAAAAATCACATGATCATTTCAATAGATGCAGAAAAAGCATTTGATAAAGTCCAACACCCATTTATGATAAAAATCCTGCAGAAATTAGGAATAGACGGTCTATATCTAAATTTGATAAAAGCCATCTATGACAAACCAAGGGCCAACATCACACTAAATGGTCAGAAACGTGAAGCTTTCACACTGAAATCTGGAGCAAGACAAGGCTGTCAGGGGAGGGGAAGGGAGGAAGGGGGGGAAAACCAAGATGTATCATGTACAGGTACAAAATAACCATGTTGATTATGATCATTATGTATACAATGTACCAATACATGTTCTTGGTAAAAATAAAAAAATTTAAATAAAAAGAATGAGGTTAGACAAATAGCCAAATGTAGCTATGACTTCTTTGGAGCAGCATACCCAGAGTAGGGGCATTTGTCAGAATAGTAAAAGAAAGCCCAGCAATTGAAAAATATCTCTGTTCTACATGAAAGTACTGACCCTGAAGAATTGAGACTGATGCAAAAGATAGAAAATTAACACAAAATTGATTAAATTATTATTATGTTTGTTTGTTTGTTTTGGTGCTGGGTATCGAACTCAGGAGCTTGTGCTTGCAAAGCAAGCACTCTAACCACTGAGCTAAATCCCCAACCCCTTCAAATATATTATTATGAACTACTATTTGTGTTACATTTTCCCAGTTGTCTGCAAATTCTGATATTCATTCTATCAAATAGAGAAATTTAATTTTTCTCCTGTTGAATATGGTCCGATTAAGTACTTTGCTTTGAAAAATAAAATGCTATGGAAGTAGCACACTGTGCATTCTGAAATAATGTCATATAAAGTAATCTAATTTCTGCCTATCTCTCTGTTGGGTCCCATGCCCAGTGCTATGAGGAAGCCAAGGAACCTTGTGCAGGCACATGAGTACATGTTCTCATCAGCCAGCAAAAGGGAGATCTATTACTAGACATGTAAGTGTGTGGCTTGGTCTTTACATAATTCCAATAGCCCAGCAGTAGGGAAATGGAAAGAACGTTGGATGGGATGTGAAATAATATTTCAGTTTTGTAAGTTAATTGAGCAAAGTAGACTTTATATATTTAAGGTGTACAAGTTGATTTTTTTATATGATAGCACCAATAAAGCCATCACCATAGTAAGAAAATAAACATATTTCTCTTTCCTTCATTTTCTCATGTTCTTTTGTAATTGTCATGTACTTTATGTTTCTAGACATTATTATGTGTCACTCTAGTAGTTTTTATTTTACAGAATTTTGTGTAAATGGAATCATACCTTATGTAGTATTTTTGGTCTGGATTCTTTTATTAAGAATAATTATTTTTAGATTCACCCATATTCTTATGCACGTGTAAATAGTTTACTCCTTTTTATTGCTCAGTGATGGTACATGACCATGATTTGTTGATCTACTCACAATTTGATGGAAAACTGTAATATTTTTATATTTTACTATCACAATTAAATCTATGCACAAAATTTTGTGGGACTATATGCTTCCACTTATTTGTATAAATACCTTGGAGAAGAATGGCTCCACTCTGTGACAGATGTATGTCTGGTGGTTTTAAAAGTCCTCAGACTATTTTGCAGCAATTCTACCAATAGATAGGCTCCCTGCAGTAGTGCCTGAGGACCACAGTTGTTCTGTTCACACATCCTCCACTGTACTTGAAATACTCAGCTTTTGAAATAGGTCATTCCAATTGTTATAGCCTATTATTTCATTGGATTTTAATTTGTATTTTTTCTAGCTGGAAATGATGTTGAGCATATTTTTATGTGTTTAGTTTCCACGATCATATTCTTTGTAGAGAATTGTCCTTTCCATTTTTGTTTGCCCATTTTTTAGTTGACTATTTACTTTTCTTAATATTACTGAGTTTAAACGTGCCTTAAAATTTTAGACACTAGTCCATTTTTCTATACATAATTCTAAACTCTTTCTTTCCAGGCTTGATTTGCCTATTTATTTTTCAACAGTACACACTGAGCAGAGGTTTTTTTTTTTTTTTTCCTTAATTTTTATGAAGTCAAATTTATTGATGTTTATCTTTTAAAATTTATGCCCTTTGGGTTGTCATATTAACAACATTTTTGTGAAATCATAATCACAAGATTTTCTCATTTTCATTTAAAAGTTTTATTATTTTAATTCTTATTTTTATTTCTATGACACAGTTTGAGTTAGTGTTTGCAAAGGTTGCAAGTTAAGAATAGAAGCGAATTTTGCATGTGAATACTTGCTTGTTCCAGCATCATTCATTATGAGTACTCTCCTCTCCTCAATGTCTTCCTAAAAATCACTGGCTGTTTATATGTAAGTCTCCTCTGCATTGCTCTTCTCTTCCACTGTCTTGTGCCTATCTTTTAGCAACTACTATGTTGTCTTCAACACTTTTTATGATCTCACTTTTGACATTTTGTGAGCTTCTTAGTTATAACTTAGTTTTTATGGTACGTGATTTAGTGTTTCTGGTGCATACATTGAACTTCTCAGACAATATAATTAAATATATTAAGCCATTTCACTTGTACAATATAAATCTTAAAAATATGTCTACCTCTGGTACACTCTCTTTTGAACTACTTTTATAATACATATTAATGTATTATAAAATTATTTTAAAGTTATAAAAATTGTAACAATTGTTTTGTTTTCATTTAAATAAAGATTCTTTTAAAAAAATTACGCCTACCCCCATTTTGTATTTTAGTGCTTTTTTTAAAAATTTGAACATCTAAATGACCATGTAATGTCTTTTGCCTTCTCCCAGAAATACTTTAATATTTCGTGGAGTGCAGTCACAGGGAAACGAATTCCCTCAGTCTTTGATTTTTTTTTATTATTATTATTTTTTTTTTTTGTACTGGGAATTGAACTCAGGGCCTCATGCTTACAAGGCAAGCACTCTGACCACTGGGCTAAATCCCCAGCCCTTTTGAATGACCAAAATGTGTCTTTAGTTCTTCTTTCTTTGAAAATATTTCAACCTGGCATATAATTCTATGTTGACTTTCTGTTTATTTTAGTATTTCAACTTGTTCCAGTGCTTTCTGGCTTAGAAATGATTTCCAATGATGAGTCTTATATTTCTTATTGTGAAAGTTTATATTCTTTTCCGTAGGCGGCTATTAAGATTTATTTTTTGTTGCTGGGTGTTTCATCTTGTTCTTATCTTTATATTTTAGCTCAGAGTTCCTTAAACTAAGGCATTCTTTTAGTTGGTATTTTGGTACTTTAATCACTTTTTTCCTTTCAGTTTTCTACCTTCCCTTCAGTAACTCTCCATTGAGAACTTCCTTTATTTTTTATAAGACTGCTTCAAATTGTCCAACTTTCCACTATCACTGTTGATTTCTGTCAGTCTTTTTCTTCTCCTTGGGTTTCATTGTGAATAATTTCTTTTATTCACCAAAGTCAAATTGCCTGTAAGCCCCATACAGTTTGTTTTTCATGTCAGACTTTTTGCTTTTTTTATTTGTAGAACTTGATTTTCCACTTTGTGTATTTTCTATTTTAACATATTTTACTGTACTTTAACATACTCTTTCTCCTATATTCTTCATTATATGGAACATACTGTCAGAACTGGTTTTTTATATCTGTCACCTAACTCACCATCTTTGCTCAAAGCACAAGTCTCTGGGACTCAAGGTAAACTCTTAGCAGTGAGCACCTTAAAAGTAAAAAAAAAAAAAAAAAAAAAAAAAAAAAAAAAAAAAAAAAAAAAAAAAAAAAAAAAAAAAAAAAAAAAAAAAAAAAAAAAAAAAAAAAAAAAAAAAAAAAAAAAAAAAAAAAAAAAAAAAAAAAAGCAAAAAAACAAAACAAACAAACAAAAATGAAATACTTTCAACGTACAATGGAACTGAATAAACATTCCCATTCTAAAAGGGAGAAATCAGCAGACAGAAAAGACTCAAACCAAATCAAGATCAAAACTCAGTGGGGCAAATATTAAGACCGCTGCATGTTTAAAACACAGGGCAGGTTGGGATGAAATGTAAAATCCGAAGAGCCTGAGCAGAACGGTCGCTGTGGCTTGTTGGGTACCACATGGCTTCTCTCTTGAGCCGGTTCTGCTCACTGCCAGTGACTTTCTTTGACAGACTTTCAAAATTGCTGGCATCTCAAAATCTCTGGGGTTTTAATTGCTCCTTTGGCTTCCCTCTCACAACTTTACGCATGCCTTCTCGGGAGCTCAGTGTTTGTCCTCTTGAGCTTTCCTTTGAAATATGGGTGGAGAACTTCATGACCCACAACTCTTGCATTCGGTGAAAGTCTTTCAAAGGAATTTACTGTTTTAAACTCTTGAACCTGTGATGGGCATAGTCCTGTGATGGACAGTTCCTGAGATGCCCCAAGCCATCTTTCTTACTGTCCCACTGTTAAATATTTGGCTTCTTTATTTTGTTTTATTTTATTGAAAAATAAAACAAAATCTCATAACCAAATAATGAGAGAAAAACAATAGGTATTGCACTATATATTGCACTTTGAAGATCGTTATCATTATCTTCAAAGTACTTACTAAGTATGAGACATTCTTTTTATTACCCCTTATCTTTTCAGCAGCTACACTCTCCTTGGTCCTAGTAAGCTTTTTGCACCTTTTTTGGTTTTGTTTTGCTTCTAATTATAACTGTAGATCTGGCTGAAAGTACACAGCAGTATTTGTGCCACAGTCAAAATTTTGGACCGCCTTGAAATTTTCCCTGTGAGATCAATAAATTCTCCTTCTTTAAATTTAAATTCACACAAAATCTTAGGACATGGACAAAGTAATGACAAGTTTCTTTTTTTCAGACCAAATTGTAACCTTAGTGGAAATGTAGTATTTCCGATAGAGTCTATGTTTCTATTCGAAATCTGTGAGCCTGGCCTTTTCTATCCATATTCCAATTGCAGTCTTGTCTTCTGAGCTACCATTAGAATTTCCCATCAAGTTGTCCTTACACCATTCTAAGGTTTCTCCACCTGGCATCCTCAAGCCTTTCCAAACTCCGCTCACAAACCTGTCCCAAAGGTTTCTGAAACATATTGTCAGGCATAGTCAAAAAAAAAGTAACACTACTGCTATCAATTTTCTGTATCAGTCACTTTTTCATTGCTGGAGCAAAATACCCAACACCAGTGATATAAAGGAAGGGAGATCTTCTTTGGCTCCCAGCTTCAGAACACTCAGTCTATGGTCAGCTAGTTTCAAGGCACAGACATTATGTGGAGGAGTGTGGTGGAGGAAAAGTGTTTATTTCATGGAGGTTAGGAGCAGAGAGACAAAAGAAAAAGCCATATCAAGAGATATTTCTGCCCGAGGCTCTGGGATCTTCCTCCTCCAACCTGGTTCCACCTGCTAATAGCACACTGAGCTGTAAACTCATTCATGGTCTGATTAACTGATGAGTGTAGTGCCCCCAGTGTCCAGCTGACTTCTAACAGTCCCACCTCTAAAAACATGAGACTTTTGAGTTACATTTTGTATCTAACCCATACTACTTAACAATCATGTATTACTTTAAATAGTCTGTGTTTTATTCTGTGATAGGTTTAAATTACATGAAAACATTATCATGAGTTTAAAACTTGTTTTTGAAATTTGTAAGTAGAATTAGAACACTATTTTAGGTAACCTAGAACTCCTAGGCTATCTCCTCACTCTATGCTTACTGCTTTTCCACATTTCTTGCATCTGCTTTAGTTCAGAACTGAATAGTTTCTTCAGACTATATGACCCAATACACACACACACACACACACACACATACACACACACACAGATGCACTGTTTCTCCCCCCTCCCCCCGGCTTTTCATAGAAAACTCTGGCTTATACTTGCTTCAGATGACACTGCCTGCTGTAATTGATTTTTACTCTGAGTGGTGGAAATGTGAGCTCTCTGTGGCCTTGGTTTATTCTCAGGATTATTATATTCGCTCCTACTGGGTCATTCTCTTTAAAATCCTGACAAATTTCTTCATATGCATGTGATACACTTTTCTAAGCAGAAGACTTGAAGGCGTCCCCTACAGATCACAAGATCTCTCTCAGTAAAGGAAGCTACCACATGACACTGCAGTAGAAAGTGTAATTGGCTTAACCTCATCAAACCATGTCAATGCTCTTGTTTCAGGAACTCTACTAAACTGTGTCTGGGTTCTCCCTTTCTACTCTGCAGGCTGGAAACTCTTTAGACGGGTAGTTGGGGTTATTTAGGGCTCATTTTATTTGACTCACCTCTTTCACTGCTTGTTGTCCAGTGTTTAAAGACTATTACTACATTTAATTTTTAGTTGTTTGTACGAGAAGGTAAGTGCAATCCCTGTTAACCCAGAATGGCCAGAATCCAAAGATGAGGAACAATATTTGAGAGACTGGTTAGAAATGTACTCTCCGAGGAATTATTGTTTTAAATGAAATTTGATCGACGAGAGTCAGTACTCAGGGGGCAAATAAGGGAAAACATATTTCAGGCAGAAAGTGAATCACTTGCAAAAGTCCCGAGGCAGAAAGAGGCTTACACAACTTAGTAGATTATTTGTGAAGATAATGAACAGATGGTGTGAAGTGAGTACTGTATAAGGAAATAAAAATGTGGATGCAAGCAAAAGTCTTGTCCTCCTAGCATTCATACCATGGTAAGGAAAGTAGGCATATATACGAGCCAAGAAATTTCACTGTATTGTTTCCCAAGAGTAAAAGAAGAACTATTTATGGATATGTACATATGTGAGTTTATGGGATAAGAGCTGGGTTTCTGAGGTTAAATATGACTAATCTAGCACTTTATCATTCATGGGATATTGGCAAGGTAACTGTGAGCTTCAGGTTCTTTAGAAATAATGTTATGCAAAAGAAAACCCAGCATAAGGAATTGAAAGGTATTTTAAAGAAAAAATGAAAAGAATTTTGTTTCTTGAATATGGCAATCCTAGTCCAGTCTCAGCTTTGCACTATTTCTTCTTTCTGACCGTTACAATGAACACTTTCCTTGATCACACTAATTGCAGCCTCCCTACCTCTCAGTGCTAGTTAGTCTCAAAAATACCACATATGTTATTCCTTAGCACCACAGTGAGCATCAAACTCTGTAACTAATTTTGTACAAAACATTTTTGAAAAATATTTATTTGCTCTCTATTTCTTGCTATTCTCGAAAGAATGTAAGTCATTGACTATATTATCATTGCTTAATAGTAGGCCACGTCACCTAACATATGATTGAAAATCAAGTCCTTGAGACACTTGTTGAAGAAGTAAATGAATTATAGATATATATACACACATATAAAACTACATCTATATATATGTATATATAAGTATATACATAATTATATATATATTACCCAGTACATAGGACTTATTCTATTCATGAATTATAAATAGCAGTTATTCCTTTATTCTTATTGTCATTGTTTTGCATTTTAACTGGGCTGCTGGAATCACTGTTTGCAGAGGATTTGGGAAAGAACTAGTCAGAGGAGAAAGAAAAAAGGTATATGAAGCAAGATCAGGTCAGCCAAAGAGAGAGGAAAGGAAAAGAAGATAACAAGTAGTGTGCTTTAGGGAAGCACGACCAGAACCATCTTCTTAATTGAAATAATTTGCTTTCCACAGCATTGCAAGTTCAAATGAAAAGAGGAGTACCGTGGTTTACATCTAAAGTGTCTCACATATTTGGAAAGTGGTTGAATCATGGAGACTCCATAATCGACTCACTGTTAGCTGGTGAGGCCTGACTGAGGTTGTTTACCTGGGGAATGTCCCAAGCTCTTCCTTTTTCTCTCTGTTTATTGACTTCCCTGAGTTGAGCATCTTTTCCTCCAACAGATTAATTAATCTACCATTCATAATCTGAGTATTCTGTGTAGTCTCTCAGGGTACAGGCAAAACCTACACAATTTTTCTGCCAAAGCATAATACAAACGGCCTCAAGTCCAACTGCCAATGGAGTCTTTGCTACCAAATGAACTCCCCTGAGCTGCATTCCTATCAGCATCTGAGCTTCTGAAGTCTGACTAGCATCTCCAATCAGTTACTGCTCCCGAGAGTCAAGGGCTCCTCTCACCTGTATTTCCAAGTCTTCCCAGACTCCTCATGTAAACCAGTTCCAAAGGTCTTTAAGCCACATGATCAGGTACAGTCACAGCAATGACTCCGCTTGTCTTAGTCATTCTCAGTCATTTCCTCATATGTATAACTTACAGGAGGAGATATTTATTTTTGCTCAGAGTTTCAGTCCTTGGTGGGCTGGCTACAAGACAGACAGGATAGCAGAGGGGTTTGGCAGAGCAAAAGATATGCAATCTACGGCAGCCAGGAAGCAGAGAGAGAAGACAGGCGACGGGAGAAACAACAACAAAATTTTTCCAAGTCAAGCTCCCAATGACCCGCCTCCAATTTAGCTCCACCTTCTAAAGCCATATTTAGCTACTGAACTCATCAATGGATGAATCCACTGATAAGAACAGTGTCCCCGTGATCCAATTAATGTCCAAAACACATGAGATTTTGTGGGGACATTTTAGATCTAAGCCAGAAAAAAAGAGGATGCCAGAAGTTTTCTATTAATTTTTACTATGTGAGTGTAGTTTTTTTTTCTTTTTTTTTTTTGAGGTTCTGGATTAAATGACTAGTTGCACTCCAGAAAACTATGAAAAACCAGTTTATGCCCTCTCTATCTTGAGAACAAAAAATGGATTTGCAACACCTTTCTGTTTCTGATTTGGTTTTCCTAAAAAAAAGGTAACAGCCCCTATAACTGAGCAATTATATCCAATAAGCACTAACAGTATCAGAAATCCAGCTCCAAAATAAGACTTAAAACCTGGTATTAATAGCAAATATTTAATGTGTCCTCTATGGGATTCTAAAATAGCCAAATATATCTTAGGCTTAAAATAATACATTCCATTTAGATAAGCTCAGTACTTGCATTGCAATTTTTCATATTCTTCTAAGACTACAAGCATGATGTGGAGATTTCTATGGATGGTAGTATGGCCATCTAGTTAACCTCAATATACTCTTGTTTGAAAGCATCTAGAAAGCCAGTATGCGGTATATCATGAGTATTATTTAAATGCATAGCAAAGCTTTCAAGAAACTGAAAGAAATCCCAGGGGCTAAATATGGGAAAGAGATTGAAAACAAGAATATTCAGAGCTTTTGCAGCCCTGGGTTTAGAGAGCCTCTCTCAGGCTCCACAGTGACATGCGGTTTTTTTTTTTTTTGTTTTGTTTTGTTTTTTTTTTTTTTAACTTTATTTTAATGGTACCTTTTCAATATACATATTGATAACATTCATCATTGGGGATTTGTACCTGTACATGATATACCTTGTTGCTTCTTTTTTTCCCATTCCCCTGCCCTCACCCCCTCCTCCCTCCCTATTTACAAAAGCTTTGTTTCCATTTTTTCCTTCCATTTCTTATTTCACTTGTCCCTCTGTTCCTTTCCCCCTCCCTTGTTCCCTTTCCCATTTGGACACTTTCTTCCCTTTCATAGTTTCTCTGGTGTGAGAAACTGAAGTGTAAATAAAGACTAAAATGTATTATATTGGGAAAGGGAAAAAAGTTACATGAGTTTTAATAGAGAGATAGATACAAAGGAAAAGGGGGCAGAGAAAGAAGAAGAAATGAAATAAAGACCACAGTGATTGAGAATCTTTAGAGAAAAAACATAATTGAAGAGAAGTTTTCTTAGGGAAAATGAAACTATGAATACAGTGATGCCGTATTTTTTTTTTCTTTTGGCCTGTGTAAAGTATTTTATTTCACATGCCCCACATTTTCATTAGTGTGTATGAGTTATACAGATCAATCAGTTTCATTCTGGCAGATTTGTACATGCATGTAACATACATCCATCATTTCCTCTTGCTTCATCATTCCCTTTGTTTCACTCTTTCCCCTAGTTCAACATGGTTTTTGTGTGTGTGTGAGGAGTGGGAGGGTCAATGAGTATTTAAACATATACGTGCCCCCTATTACCCATTTTATACTCCTTCTCTTTCCTATTATTTCTGTTCTTCCTGTTTAACAATTGTCTCTCTTATACTTTCTTGTTATCTTGTTTTAGATGTAAAGGACCATATGTGATATTTGCCTTTCTGAGTCTGGCTTATTTCATTTGACAGTATGATTTCCAGAACCACTCATTTTTCTTCAAATGACAAAACTTAATTATTTTTATGATTATATAATAGTCATATATATATATATATACACATAACAACATTTTCTTTATCTGCTCATCTGTTAGTGGGCACTTATTTTGGATCTATGTCTTTATATAGTGTGCCACAATAAAGGTAGGTTTACAGGTAACCCCATAGAATGATGACTTTAGTTTTGGGGGTTATGCTTGTACACCATGAAGTTGTATAGCTGGATCAAATTGTAAATCTTTTTTTTTTTGAGGAAACTCCATATTTATTTCCATAAGTCTTACTAATTTGCACTTCTACCAGCAATATAGACGAGTTCCTTTTTTCACACATCCTAGCCAGCATTTATTGTATTTTTTTATTCTTAATGATAGACATTCTGACTCAGATAAAATGGAATCTCAATGTAGTTTTGATATGCATTTACTTAATGGCTAAAAAATATTTGTATTTGTTACTTCCTGGTGCAATCCCCCCACACACACACACTCACAAGTTAAAGGAAGAAAGGTTTATTTTTTTTCTCTGAGTTTCCATGGGTTCAGTTCATGGTGGGGTGGCTTGAAAACACAAACACCATGGTGGGTGGGCCAGGTGAAGGAAAGTTGCTAACATCATGAGAGTTGGGCAGCATAGAGAGAGGGGAGGAGCTGGGAATGAAAATACACTTTCCAAAAAGAAAATACAGTTTCCATGTCATGCCCTTAGTGACCTGGACCTTTCAACAAGAGCCACACCCACCCCAAACATGTGAGTTTTAAGGGAAATTTTAGATCTAAACTATAACGTTATGCCTCTGGCCTCCAAAAGAATCATGTCCACCTTATTGTGCAAATTATACTTATTTCATCTTTAAAAGTCCCCAAAAATCTTAACAATTCATGCACTGATGAAAAATCCAAGTCCAAAATTTCCTCTGAGACCCAAGGCAAACTCTTAGCTCTGAGCATCTATAAAAAAACAATAAGAAAGTTGAACACTTCCAACATACAAGGGTGCAGGTAAATTTTCCCTTTTCAGTAGGAGAGAATAGGGGAAAAAAATCAGACAGAAGCAATACCAAAACTCAGTCTAGCAAACATTAAATCCTCTACCTGCATGTTTAACACCCAGGGTAGGTCGTGGTGAGATGTGACCTCCAAAGGGCTTGAGCAGTCCCACACTTACGAAATAGCTTATTTCAGCCCATGTGGCCTTCCTTGGGTAGCTTTGCTCACTATGTGAGGCTTTCCTCAATGAACGACGTACACTCCTGGCATGTCCAACTTCAAGTGGTCTCTATTCCTTTATCCTATAACTTGCATTCTGCATGCATAGAAACCTAACCACGTGGATGAGGTCATGGTCTGCTGATTGGAGCACTGACCTGAGCTCCTTGGACCATAGCTGTAGTGCTTTCTGTATGTTAGGATGAGTGACTTGGAGATACAAGTCCCTAGGTGGCCCCGAATGAGCAGCACCCCAGAAACTCAGGTCTCAAATAGAGAATTCACTGTTTTGCACCCTTGAGCCCTCAAAGCATCTTTCTTCTTGTCCCTATATAAAGCACTTGGCTTCTTAATGGTAATATTTTCAGCAACCAAGCTGTCTTGTGTCCCCAGCCTCTCAGATGTCTCTTTCTGGAAGTACTGCAAAATTTTCAAATAATTCTGTTCTTTAATTTGCTTTGTATTCTCACTATAGATCTTGCTAAAAGATGTTAGAAGTGCTTATTCCATAGATTGAATTCTGGGCTGCCTTGAAATTTCCTCCATCAGATTAATTAGTCTGCCATCTTTAAATTCAGCTTTACACAACATCTTAGGATATGAGCAAAAGATAGACAAATTTTCTTCCCGTGTATAACACACATGGCCTCTAGTTCAGTTATCAACACAATCCTTACTCCCAACTGAAAACTCCTGAGGCTGACCTTTACTACCAGCATTCCTAAGAGCATTCTTGTCTTCTGATTGCCAACCTGAATTTCCTATCAATCTCTGTTTGACAACGCTTATAGCATTCTAAGTCTTTTTCATGAGGCATAGCCAAACCTTTCCAAACTCCTCATGGAAACAAAGTCCCAAAGGCTTCTGAACCACATGCTTAGGTACAGTCATAGAAATGACACCATCTTTAGTAAAATTATTCTATATTAGTTACTTTCTAATCACTGGGAAATAATACTCAATACCCTCAATTTAACAGAGAAGAAGTCTATTTTGGATCACAGTTTCAGTACATTTGGACCATGGTTAGCCAACTCAAATGCAGAAGTTGCATTGTAGAAAGTCTAAGCAAAGGAAAACGGCTCATATCATTGCAACCATGAAACAGAGATAGATGGAAAGAGCCAGAAGTGAGAATATACCCTTCCAATCTCACTCTCATTTGGTCACTCCTTCTGACCTGTTCCCAGCTCTGAATGTGAGACTTTTGGGTGAGCTTTTGCATCTAATCCATAACAGTGTAGAACACTTTCCGCAAGCTTATTGTCCATTGGTACTTATTGTTTAAGAAGTGTCTGTTCAACTCTTTTATCTATGTATTGATTGGGCTATTTGATTTTTTGATGTTAATTCTTTTAGGTTTTTATACAACCTAGATATTAATCTTCTTTCAGAAGAATAGCTGGTAGAGTTTTTCCCACCTGTAGGCTATCCTCTCACTGTGCTGATTGTTTCTCTTGCTCTGTGAGGACTTTTTAATTTGATGTAGTACCATTTGTTGATTCCTGCCTTTATTTCCCAGGCTATTGTAATCCTATTTGAGAAGAGTTGGCATGTGCTTATGACTTCAAATGTTTTCCTATGTTTTCATTTACAATTTCAAAGTTTTGGTTCTTATACATAGGCCTTTGATATATTTTGATTTGAATTTTTGTTCGGGGTGGAGAAAATGATCTAGTTTCAATCTTTTACATGTAAATATCCAGTTTTCTTAGCATTCTTTGCTAAATTGGATGTCTTTTCTCCACATATATTTTTAGATCCTTTGTCCAGAATCAGATGGATGTGGTTGTATATATTTTTTCTGTGTCCTCTGTTCTGTTCCATCGGTCTACACATCTATTTTTGTGCTAAGGTCATGCTGTTTTGTTGTTAGGAATTTGGAAAAAATTTGAAATTGGGTATTGTGTCAAACCTGCAGCCAATATCACTCTAAGAGAAAGAAAACTTAAAGTATTTACTCTAAAATCAGAAATGAGGCAAGGATGTCTACTTTTACTCCTATTCAACATAGTTCTGGAAAATTCAGCTTGAGCAATTGGCAAGAGAAAGCAAGAGAAGGGATACAAATAGGAGAAAAAAAGGTCAAGTTAACCTTGTTTTCATATGATATCATCCAATCCTTAGAGAACCTTGAAGAGTCCACCAAAAGACTTCTCCATGAGTCGACATGATAAGCAAATCCAGTAATGTTGCAGGATATGAAATTCACATCAATGATCAATAGTTCATTTATACACCTGTAATAGACTAGCAGGAAAACAGTTCCATTCACAATAGCTTCAAAAAGTAACTAGGAGTTGCTCTAGCCAGAGGTGAAAGACCTCTAAATGTACATTTCAGAACACTGGAGCAATAAATTACACACTAGGAAATGGAAAGAACTCTAATGTTCGAGGCTTTGCAGATTTAATGTTGTTAAAATGTTCATACTACCAAAAATAATCTCCAGATTCAATGCAATCCTCATAAAAATACCAGTATCATTCTCACCATAATTAAAAAAAAATCCTAAAATTGATATGGATGTACAAAGACCCAGAGTAATCAAAGCAGTCCTATGTAACAAGCAACGCTGGAGGCGTAACAATATAGTAAAGATTTCTCTCTCAACCTAAATTCTGGTACAGTTGGAAGTAGGTGGTAGGGAGGGAAGTGTCCCTCCTTAAAACATGTAATACTAAAAATTACAGTTACGTATGTCATGAGGTAGGACTTCCACAATGGGATTAGTGTCCTTATGAGTAAAGGAAAGGTGCACAAAAACTTTCCTCTCTCTGCTATGCATAGAAATAGAGAAAAGTGGGCCATCTGTAAGCCATAAAGAGGATGCTTACCAGAGTGTGACCATGACAGCACACTGATTTCAGGCACCTATCTTCTAGAACTATTAGATAATCTGTTATTTAAGTCACCCAATCTGTAGTTATTTTTTACAGCAGTTGGAATTTAGGAGCACAGATTTTAGTTCCAATAAAAAGGGTATGATTGTAACAATATCTAAATAATGGGTAGAGACAGACTGGAAGAGTCAACGTGAATGCTAGAATATGCATGTTAAGGAAGATTGTGGTGATGTCTCAGACTAAGTATCCCTTGTAGGAAAAAATAAAGAGCAAGAGAAAGAGAATTTTCTTTCATTCTTTCCTTATTCATTCATTCATGATAATGAATGTATATATTTATTAATAGTATTATACTATGGAACACTTACAATTTTTAAAAAGACAATAAATTCCTGATAGGAAAAATAATAATCATAGAGTGATGTAGTAGAGAAGTTATAGCTCATACCAAGACAAAACATCTGATAGCAAGAGCCTGCAGCACGAGCAAGCAAGTAGAATCATGCTGTCATAAGGTTCATACATTTTGAAGTAGTATAAGATTTTAAAGGAGAAAAGTCAGGGTGAAGACTGCTGGATCAGCCTGGGCCTGTAGGCCATTGTAATGAGCACTATAGCCATGTAGTATAAATGAGAAACAGACTTCTTTTGTTTAAGATAATGAGGTAAACACATTAAGAATATGTGTAATTATGAAAGCATATTGTCTCTTCAGGGCCAGATGACTAGACTAATGTGAAAGAGTAAAATACCCAGAAGCACAACCAAATATCTATATAAATCTGAAAAACCAAACAGAGTAGCGCAACAAATCAGAGTGCAAATGTTGACATGATATCGTTGGACTTACGCTGGAATGACGCCTCACTAAACCAAGCAGAAGTTGAAAACAGCCCGGTCAAAAATGCACCGTACTGCATCCAGCCTCCCGAACCTCACAGCTCAGCCAGGTCCACACTAGGATGTGGGATGTTGCCCTGGAGCTGGGAGCTGGGCAGCATCACAAGAGAGTGTCCTCTTTGTTATCACCAGCTCAGTAAAGAGTCAAGGTTCAAAATTAAAGAACCATTTTGACTGGATTCTTACTGTTTTTTCACCATGAAAAAGTAAACAAAAGTTGTAAATCCAACCATCGTAAATTGGGAATGAACTGTATATGACTTTCAGTAATTGTCAGTATATCTAGTAAGAAAAAGTACAGTATTAGAGCAGTCACCATATGAAATATCACTAAGTAAAACTCTAAAGAAAAGCAAAGCATGGGTGGTGTCTGAAAAAAGAGTAGAATTAATTTATGATTTTATTATAAGTTTCTTTAATAAAACACACAAAAAATCACATCTTTTAAACCAAAAAGTAAATTTGGCTTCAATAAAATGCAAAATTTCTGGTTTAGATATAGTACTATAAGCCAAAAACACACGCCACAGATGGAAATACTATATGCTATGTACATAAACGTGGAGTAATATCCTATCTGCAATATGTAAAGGATCTTTATTAATAAGACTAAAACAGTAAAATACAAATAAGCAAAGTTAAAACCAGTAATTGCAGAATTTGAATAGAAAGTAAATATTGAACAGATGCTCCAACTTCATAAGTTATCACAGAAATGCAAATTAAGCAATCCTGAGATACCATTTAATAACTACCAAATAGGCAAACATTTGAAGTCTAATAGTACCAAGTCTTACCAAGGCCATAGTAAATCTTGTGCGGTGCTGAAGGGAGCATCTTATGGTGGGAACACTTTGGAGAGCAATTTGGAAATAACAAGTAAAAATGAATATGAGCATTCCTGACACCACAGAAATCATTCCTTGCAACACAGCAAATGCTGTATACACTTGGTCTCTAAAAAATTACTTGCCCATATGCACACTAAGTCAAAATAAAAGCTTATTCATTATAGTCTCAACTGTATTAGAGAAATATAGGTACTCTGATATTTTGTGAAAAGAAAATGGTTAAGTAAATGTATAGGAGAGTGGCAGCTGAATACATTTAATAAATACAATGTTGTGAAGAAAAGGAAATTCTGGAAGGATGTAATATAACATTTATATAAAATTTAGTCCCACAGAAATAATGCCATCTATTGTGAAGATATTTTTATACTTGTAATTTAAATGTATAAGATCATAATTAAATAAAAATGTTGCTATATCTAGGAAGAATACAGTGGAAATTACAAAAAAATTGAAATATTCTTTCTTAAGAAGCATTAAAAATAATAAAAGTTTATCAAATTGATATATTTGAAAAACTGGTGAGTGTCTTAATCACATTCCTCATCCCTGGGACAAAATACTGGACACGCACAACTTAAAGGAGGAAAGATTTATTTTGTTTTACAGTATCAGAACTTTCAATTCATGTTAGCAGCCATAGTGGCATGGTGGAAGGGCCTGGGGGAAGAAAAGCTGTGGAAATCATGGCCAGGAAGCAGAGAGAGAATAAATTAACCTAAAAGGGAGATACACCCTTCCAGGTCACTCCCACAATGACCTGCTTCTTCTGACTAGACCCTACTGTCTTACAAGTCTCCTACAGTGCTTCCATGATTCAATCACCTTCCTAAACACCGGCCTTTGAGTTCATGAGACTCTTGGGGGACACCTAGATATAAACCATAGCAATGTGTACACAAAATTCATTACATTCTGTGTATTTTTTCTCTGAAGTTACTCTTATTCCGGTAATGATAGATTGAGTACTTTGAACTAATTCTTGAATATCTATGATAGTATTGGACATTTAAAACTTTTAAATTTTTTTGGTTAAAATCTAGGAGACAAGAGAGTTTACAAAGGGCATGTAAAACTTGTTAGCTTGCTTTTTCACTGAGGATATTTATTGATTATACATAGGTAGTGTAGAAAATAAGCTTCACTTTTTTTCAATTTTTAAAGAAAGAATTGTTAACTAAAATGTCATTCTATTATACAGCACATGATGGTACATTCATTCTCTATTTCTCATTATCATATTCCAGTCATTCAAGAATGCATTTTATTAGTCAAACTGTATGCTGTCCATTCTTTATTAGCATTTTAAAACTAGGTATACTACTACTCATCTCCCTCTTATAATAAGGATAGGAGAAATAAAAGATAATCTGCTTAGAATTATTTTGATTTGCTTATTGTGTTATCTATCTATCTCTATATAACATTTTATTATGTTAACCATTTTAAGTGTACAATTTAGATTTTTAAAAAAACTAATAAATTACTTTCCAGGCTTCTAGATCAGTAGTTAGTCAACTATAGCTCGTTGGCCAAATCCAGCCAGTCTTCAGTTTTGTCAGTGCAATTTCACTGAAGCACAAACAAACTCTCTTGTTTCTATACTGTCGAGTGCTGTGCAGTTGAGTAGCTGCAAGAGTCCATACGGCCTGGAAAGATGAAAAAGCTCATGATCTGGCTCTTTGCAGAAAACAGTCGCCTACCCTCAATGCACAGAAAATGTTATTACCATCATATAACAATAAAAGATCGCCCCATTGACAGTTAAGACTCAGGTTTTTAAACCCGGTATTTTATTAGCCATTTGTGACAACTGAAAATGCTTATGTTTTGGTCCTCATCCTCCAGTTGCAGATATTGGATTAAATAACACCTAGGACCATTTCTGATGTGAACGTGTATTTACTCAGGTGGAGGTAGTTAGCATTCCTGCTCTGCTGCTAATGTCTTGAATGTGTTTGTTAAGACTTTTGGAGACAGAAGAGTATATTCATAAATGCATAATGCTATCTATTGACATTTAAATTATTCATTGAAGTTTACAATACCAATTAGCTAAATGCATAATGTTAAAATTTTAATATTCTATAATTAGCTCAATTTAAAATGACATGCTAAGCCTTCTGTAGCTCCACTACATACACAACATTGTAAATGAAAAGAAAAATTAGGCACATCTAAGATTTAGAATTACATCAGTTCACTTCCCTACCTCTGGATCAGTACGAACACACAGGTCTGTATTTGGTAGGTTCAACAGCAAAATAAGTGAGTCTTAGGAGACACAACAAAAACTAAGCAAATTCTCCTGTCAGTAATGTTAAAATAAGATGCAAGTTTAAGAAAGGTACATTGATGCTATTTGAAACAAATATATTGTTTAAATTTTTTTATGTAGAGAGCAGGAAACTGTTAGTATTTTATTTTTCAGTTTTCTACAAAGGAGAATTCTATGCAAACTGAAACTGCAATAGTTATAAGAGATGATGAAGTCATGCTAAGTGGGTCAATGGAAAGGAAATACCCAAATTTCCCTTTAATCCAAGTCTCAAAGATGGGGACAGACTCAGAAAAATAATAATGACATTCCAAAATAATGAAGTAAGGTCAAAGTGGAACTATAGAAACATTCTTGATGGCAATTTCGTACAAATCATGAAAAACAAAACAATAACAGTAGAGGAGAAGTTTAAATACTAGAAATCATAGATCAGCGACCTGGTTGGTTCCCTCTGCCAAAACAATAAATGTAAAAATTATTGTTAATTAATTATTGTACACATACATTCAAATATAAAATAGTGACAAAATTTTGTATCTATGTACTTAGTAAATGATAAAGGAAATCACAGTTGCTAAATTTATTAAAAATATTTCACTATCTAATAACCTAATATACCATAGAGTTAGCAGAAGAGTGAAGCACATAATGTTGTTTATATTCAGCAAAATAACAGAGAAATATCTCAGCAACAAAAACATGCTTAGTAAAAAGGCCTGCATACATGCACACAGACATCACACAACTGCACAACTGCAACACACAGACTTAGCCATTTATTATTCAGCAACAAACACAACAAGAAGTAACACTGAAAACATTTTGCACAGCTGAGTAGCCTGCTATCAACCAGAAAATGTTCTCAATGTGGTTGTTCAGTTGTATTAAATGAATAAATTTGCATTTCTCTGAGTAATATAGTAAGTATTATGCTATTGGCAACATTTTAAAGTTTCTTTAGAAAACACATATTGATGTACATTGAATTCTACTGACGTGAAATATGAATGTCACCCAGGACAAATAAAAAATACTTGACGGAATGAAAGACTTATAAAATGTTTACTAAAGTCATATTATCTCATCAATGAAGAGATCAGGCCTCTTTCAGGTAGAGGGAAATTTCCCTATTCATATGGAAATGGAACCCCACATCCATGTCCGCACTTTGCTACACTTTGACTGAACGAACAGACCAGCTGATTGTCATGTGTACAGGACAGAATGTATCGAGATAAGATAATCTTAACAAATTGCACTTTTGTTCACTATCTTTTTATAGCTTTGCATATTAAAGAGAGTACAGCCATCCAGAAGAATAATCTTCCCTCCATTTTACTCATTTCAAAATAAGAGGAGAGAACAGGGATTCTAATTAGTCATCAGACTCAGTCTCACAATCATTTGTACATAGAGCTGTGCATATATGACAGCAGAAAGTATACTTAAAAACTACAGGCAAAAGACAAGTTCTCATCTGATTTATCTTTAAATTTAAGCTGTGGGTGATCGCTAGAAAGAGGGGTGTTTGCTCTGGAACCCAAAGTGAGTATCAAGTTTGAAATTTTACTCTTAGTTGGGTTGCTTTTTTAATTTATTTTTTAGACAGCTACTAAACACTGGAGTTAAATTAAAGAAACTAAAGTTAGAAAGTAATCAACACTGTGTTTTCTCTTTTAATTGAAAAGGAAAATGCAGTTCTGGTTCAGCAAGTGTGGCTTATAGTTTTTTGTAATCCCCCCCTTTCGTCTCAACAGCATTCTTCATTTAGCTGGTGGAGATAGCTAGTAATGCAAGCTTCAGTTAACAAACAAAAAAGGCATTATAAAAAAGCATGCATTCTCATTCTGATATAAGAATTATATTTTTATTCAAATCAGAATAAAGTCTTTTTGCCCTTTCCTGAAATAGGATCATTGTAATCTGTCTTTGTGTATTCTTTCGAATTACCAACATATTTTCTTCCTACTTCATTAGCTTCATAGTAAATTTTCTTTTTATTTTGTTGTTATTGAGTTCGCCACAAGGTTTTATCTTGATACATATGTTTTAAAAATCATGAACTTTAAACTTCAGGGGCTTATGTTTAGTGTTTTTAAAAGATAGTTTTTCTTTCTACCAATCAACCTCTTATCCCTCTTTCCCACACCAAAGGGGAAAAAACATGAAGAAGAGATGCATGAAGGTCATCACTGCGGAGTTATAAACCATTGTGAATAATGTCAGAACTATAATTTAATTAGTGCCCCATCTGTCACTTTCTGTTTGACGAGCACTAAATGTCCAATTATCATTTAATATCTGCCCTAATCAGTTCTGGCAAATTTTGCAGGCACACAAGAGATGACAGTAATAGATGAAAGTGAGGCTACTCTTGCCATATTATCAGAAAAAAATCTTGAGCAGCACTGACTTACAACAGCGAAGGTGCGAATTTATTCCAATTAGTGGTAACGACATTTTATGTCAGTGGTGTTCTGGAGAATCTAAAACAAAGAATTCTCTTTGTTCACACCAGAAGTTGCTGCAACAGGCCCACTTGTGATTCTGAAGGAATTCTTGTATGTTTTTTAAATGTTAAATATCATTGATATACTCAACCATCTTGATGCAGCAACTTCGAAACCCATTTATTTCTGGATTCGTCTTCTGCCTCCCACAAACTAGCTTTCCTTCAGACGAAGGTATTATCAGTGTACATGGGATTCCCTCGGGACATTTGTAGGACAAAGCATATGCTGAATCAATTTTGAACATTGTCTTTTGATTCCGTAAGGAATCCTCTACTTAAAAATGATAATACTACAATTTTACTTAATTTATATGACAGTAAAATGAACAGAAATCTCACAAATTTGTTTCCTATTGCCAAAAAAGTTATATCGGCATCCCATTTGTGGCTATTAATTATTTTTAATTTTAAAAAGTTGTGTTATATCCCAAAGCCTTTCAGTTATTGTCAGATTATTAAAGGCTTATAAAGGCTTTACCAATCTTCTCTTTACTATTAACTTTTTTCTTAATGGTATTTCCTTTTTTAATTTTAAGAGGAGGAAAAAAATAGGCTTTTATTACTGATTAAAAAACAAACATCTGCCAGTAAAGTTCAGACATTTCGGAGAACAATGGAGTCAGAATAAGGTATTTTAGATATAAAAACCGAGGCTAAGAGAACTGCTTATCTTTTTAATGCTATAACAAACAGAATTTTTTACTACTTGTTCTTATAATTTTTATGTTACCTATAAATATCTGCGCACAAACAATTTATTTAGTATGAGGTATATATTCTAAAAGTACACAAAACTGAATTCTAGTCAATCAACAAGAAAGATTCTTAAATAAATATTTTCTGCCTAGTGGTCTAGATGTTTTAGCTAGAAAGTGGGATAAATTTCATTTACATTCTAGATAATGAATTTATAGTTCAAATCATTGGAATTATGACATAACTTGTTGCTTTCTACAAAAATTACTTCGAAAATTCAAAACATCAAGTTTTAGGTCATATAGATTCTCTGTAGATGCATGTAAATTGAATACTTATGAAATGTTTGACATGTTCCAACACATACTCTATTCATTGTAGATTCTTTTTTTTTTTTTTGAGCTGACTACTCCAGCCATTCTTCCTTATTTTACCAAATAAAATACCTATATAAATGGAAAAAAGACCAGGAGGTTATGTCTACCTGCCTAGCACCTTAAGAAGCAAATTCTCAAACACGATCTCATTTATCCCCAAATATAAATGTTTATCATTGCATTAGGAATTAAAGTTCCTTCCTTTGGATTCAGAATTAAATTGCTAATTTTTCTTATGCTGTGTTTTAATTAAATATGAGTAAAGCCTTGACTGGCTTTTTTCTTTATGAGAAGATACACTGCCTAAACAATTGGAGCCCAGTCCAATTTTCTTTCTCTATAAAGTATCTTACATCTTGTCCAAAAGGGACCTTTCCTGTAAAAATGCTCTCAGGTGATGGAAATCTACATGCTGTCTATAGTTGCTAATAAGACAAAGAAAGGTTCTTGACAAGTCCTCTCCAATGATCACAAATAGATATTTAAAATAAAGCTCTTTGCCATAAACTTTGTGCTTAAACTGTATGTCTAGAGTGAAAAATGTCATTGATAATACATTGGTATCCCTCTAACATTGAATTTAAGATTGGACAAACTGATTATAGATTGATCTCAGCAAAAATGTATCAGATTACTATGCTTCTGATAGACTCGTTCTTATTCTGCCCACCCCAGAAGACAATTCAGTTCAAAGGATTTAGAGAACAGAATCTCACTTTTAGAGAAAAGGAAAAGAGGTTGCCCCACTACCTTTCATGCGGCCGAGTCTCATTATGCACATCTCTGTGTGTATTCTTTGACCTATAACTTGTAAAAACCTGCTGAGCTTATGAGCCAGAACTTTAATTGTCAGATTTTAAAATTGCTGGCTGGGAGATCCTGAGTCACAAGTAAAGGGAATTCTATTGCTAAAAAGTGACAAATATACAGAGAATTTAAACCCCAAAGTAATCGTTCCCATAAGAATAGTTCAGTGCATGAGCTCTTTGCCAGGTGATGGAAGACTACTGACCCAAAATGCCACCTTTACCAAAAAGAGCATTTTCAATCTCAATTTCAGAGAATAGTTTGGAGTTCTATAAAAATGCATCCAGCGCAAGGCCCCGAGTTCGATCCCCAGCAGCAAAAAAAAAAAAAAAAATGCATCCAGATTCCTACCCTTATAGGAAATAGATTTTTTGCACTGAAGGAGCTCATCAGGTGAACTCACTGAAGTTTGCTTCTGTCCCTTAACTGAGTAATCATACTTGAAATATCATTCCCAAATGCACCAGGGAATGACTACAAGAACACTTTTCCAACTAGGAAAAAAACCATGAACTTCACCTTGGTTGGGATGTTCATCTGGGCATTTCTCAGTGTGATGTCAGAAGGAGCAATACCTTCATAAGCCAAGAAGACCTGTGAGACACTAAGGGACACACAAATTTTACTTGTTCAGTGCTAGCTTTTATGCTCAGATCCTTGGCCTTTCCTTTCATCCTTGACTTAAGATTCACATAGGACTAAATGGAAAACCAGAGAGAATACCTGTATGGTATCAGAGTTGTCAAGTCCTAGGAAGGGGACATACAGTTCTTGCTGTCTCTTATCTCAGGGTTTCTAGAGACTGGTGCTGTCCTGGGAGGCATCTTGGGAATTGGGACATTCTGGGAAGAGGTTAGAGCATATTTATAAATTACCCTTCATTTTCCTTTTTCTGAAAGGTGACAGATAACCTCCTAACCAGAGTGTTCACTCTATTCTCTCTAGTTGATTGCATACCAATCATAACTAAACACACATTTAAATTTTAAAAAAAGTAAACAAACTGTCAAGTGAGGGCATTTCTTAATTTTCTAAAGTTCTGTGAACTTTAATTAAGACCTCTGAAAATCTATACCATTCTGTAAGTTTGCTCTTTTCATTTAATGCCTTAGAGTTTGTGTGATCATTCATCTGCAGAAGGAACATCCCTATGGGAAACAGAACATGTGGGCACCCATCTGAAACACTCATCTCTCGTTAATCTCCAGTCAAATCCAATTCTCTCTTCATCTCAAATGAAATGAAAGTTTGTCAAATGATAACAGCATCAATATTCTTAGAAGTTAGAACAGTTTCTCTCATCTCCTATATCTCGGGGAAAAAAATGAATCTTAAGTATGCAGACTATGATTTTTTCCTAATGTGAACTTATCTAACCAAAAAGCCAGCAAGATAGATCTGCAAAGAGATAAGTCTAATATTTACCAATTAAACTTCTTCATAACAATATTAATATTGCTGAATGTAATTGTTATTCTGCTGCCCTGGGTTTGAATTAACTCTTTAAAGATTGTAACTGTGTCATTTAATGTATTGCTGCTTCTTTAAATGTAACTGAGGGTCCTTACATTACTATCTCTCGGAGGTACTATGGTGGCTATTGAATCTGGCTCCCTGTTTAAAATCTAAGGCACATCACTTTGGATTGTAAACATTGAGCAGTCCCAGGCCCGAGTGTCACTAATGCAGTGCCAAAACTTATTTCCAAGTTCCCTAAAAAGGCAAAAGTAATTTGACCCACTCACAGATAAAATTACAAAGACAGTACAAACACTGGAAATTTTGCTGGAACAAGAACAGTGATAATATTGACTCATTAAAATTCAAGTTGAGGCTCCTAAACCAGATGGATTAGCAGAAATATCTACATAGCTCATGAAAGAAAATAGCTTATTTGCATTAAAAAAAGAAAAATTGGACAATATTCTGAAAAACAAAACATATCTTGATGATAATCATGAAAATTTATTTTAAAGAAATACAACTACCATTTCCTTTAACATAAATGCAGGGCTTTGAATTGAATATAACATCAGACTGGAAAATTTTTCACCTTGAATCAGAAAACAAAAATGTAAAAAGATTTTCAATATCGATTTTAATGATTAAAATTTTTATTCTAACATTTGAAGGTAAAATAAGAACAAATCAGTAAAATGTGTTGTGCTCTTTTAGAGTGAATACATGAAAGAGGCATAAAAGTGGAATCCTTTTCAGTCAGTGTGGTCTTTAGTAACTACCTCGTATCCACTGATGGCAGCCATATTTTGCATAAAATTTTAGAAAGCAGAGATGGATTTTTTCTTAAAATTAGATAAAAATACCCAAGAAAACCTACACCGTTTTACTTTACCTTATTAATATGAAAAATAAAATATGGGAATTGAAACAAAATTTTAGTGGTTATATTAATTTTTTAAAAGTTTTCATTGGTTGGTTTCAAAAACAATGTCTATTTTAAGACTTTTTATAAAATGACTTTAAACATGTAACATGTAAAGATAATTTATAAATGTTTCAATAAGGTGATTTAAAATATATCAGTTCAGTTATATGAATGAACAGATAAAATTAATAATTTAAGCCTCAATTAGAATACCCTATTTAATTTATTTGAGCATTAATTCAGAACCATAAATCATGTAATAATTTGAACATGATTTTTGTATATTATGAAAAAAGAAAACAAAATGTCATAATCAATTAATAAGAGAATAACAATACTTACTACACTGTGTATCATTATCTTCAAAGGAATTACTCAGAGTGAAATGAATAGACACTTCTCCAGAGATGAAGTACAAATGGTCAATGTATACATGAAAAAATGCTCATCACCTCTGGCTACCACAGACACGCAAACTGAAACTGTACTGAGATGCTCTCTTACCCCAGAAACAATGACTATCATCCAAAAATCTAATAATAACAAATGATGGAGAGGCCGCATGGAAAAAGACACTCAACTACATCTTTGGTGGGAATGTAAACTAGTACAACCACTATGGAAATCAGTGTGGATATTCCTCAAAAAAACAAAAATAGACATTCCATTTGACTCAGCTATCCCACTGCTAGGGTCTCAACGGAGTTAAAATTATCATGTTACATGGGTGCATGGCTACCCATGTTTATAGCAGTACAATTTAAAATAGCTAGATCTCAGAAACACTTTCTAAATCCATCAACAGATGAATGGATATGAATGATTTTAACAGCTAAATGTAATCATCAATTGTTATCTCTTCAAGTATATTTTTCACCTGTATGTGTAAATATTTTTGCCATCTCCTCCTAAAAATTCCAATATGATACAGAATCAATAAGCTTAAATTTAAGTGATGAGTTTATTGATTTATTAATAATTATTGGTCAGCTACTCTGAAGTTAATATTGCTCTGGAACCTGGGAACAAACAGTGAGTGAGACCAAGTTACGTCCATCATCAAGCCAATAGCCAAATCTCCACTACTAATTCCTACCAATCCATTATGGTAAAAATGCAATGTTAGTCATTTTTATTTTTAAATGAAATGCATTAGAAAAAGTTTTACTGTGGGAACAAATACTTATTTTAATAGCAAGACGACTGCAATTTATAAACTATCTTATTGTACGTAAACTAATATATGTGTGTCCCTTTCAGAATTAAGGAAATGTCTCTTTTGGGGGGAGGACTAGAATTACTCGCATTATTTTATGTTTATGCATAACATTATTTTGCAACATGGGAATTACATAATTTCATTTTGCTCCAAGAGCAAATGACTTTTATTCAAGACATATGCATAACTTACACAAATTAAATATATGAGAATATGAAAATATACTCAAAGCTCAAATGTGAATTACAAATGATATGATAAATATTGTTTTGTTTTCCTATCTTCTAATTAAAATGTAGGAATACCTTACTCTCAAAGCCTCCAGGAGGTCTTTCAAATGAATGAAAAAAATACCTACAATCAACCTACTTATTAATCACAGCTGCCTGTATCAACCTTTTTGGAAAAATGGCAGTAAAAATAAAACACATACAAATTTATGGAACTGTTTTTGTTTTGAGAACCTATAACTTTTGTGTAACAGCTAAAGTGCCCCTGTTCTCTTATTTCCAATAAGGGAAAACATTCTTATCCTTTGAAACAATTTTAGTGTATTTTTAAGATAATATGCTTTTTACTTGCATAGCAATTAATTCATTGGAATAGTCAGAAAATGAACATGAAGAGACAACATGAGAATTTACAATTTACACCCTCTGGCAAGTCTTTCACGTTCCTATATTAATGAAAGAGTGGCCAGTTCGTGTGAGTCTGGACCTGCTATTGGTCTGGGAATTCAAGTAGGTGCTACCATTAAGAAAAAGCCTTCGACTGTTGTCTCTTGTGATAAATAAATAATTAGTAGATAAGATATTCATGTTTCCTTACTTACATTGTAGGTCCTAAATCAGATTTTTCTGTCTCCCCTTCTTCATGGTGCTGTAAAATCACCAAGTAACACATGGCTCCAATCCCTCTAGACACAGTACCTTGCATCTCCCTCAAAATAAAAAAAGTCTCTCCAAGTGTTTCAATGACTGATATGTGATTAGAACAGTGTATGAATTGCACTTATTGTCTGAAACCTGCATAAAGTATTTAAACTTCTCAGAAAGTATTGTATCAATAATGGAGGCACGAGATATTTTTAAATTTTCAATTGATCTGCAAATTCTTAGAAATGAAACTGAGCCATGTAATACAGGCTAACTTTTTGAGTCCCAGCTTTACATTTTGGTTTGGATAGATACACGGTAACAAGAGGGGGAGGATTAAAATTAAATAAAATTAAATCTTGTATGTGCCTTGAACACGTGTTCAAAACAGCTTTGTCTTCCCAGTTTCCAGTTTATCTTGAGTTTTTCTAATTGACATGGTGAGGTGTATTTGCACATGTAGATGGCCTTTTTTGCTGAAAAGATAGTATAATTGTCCTCATGTGTCTTCCCCTTGCTGTGTGTACCTTTTAATTAAGCATATGGATTCAAGCACATTAAAATTTTAAACGTATGAAATTTGCATTTCAATAAAACACCTTAAATTGGTCCTACTATAGAGTCAATGAAAAAAATGTAAGCCATCCAATATAATAATAGGAAACTTCCCATGGGAGGAGGTGATAATAAAGATGAGAACAGTTAGGATTAATTGAATTACTGAGCAGTGAAAGAGGATGCAGAGCTCTCTGAACAAAGCAGGAAATACAAAAGAAGAGCCATATGACCTTCTGAGGGGTGTCTCTGGTATCCAGAAATGTAAGACTGACTGAGCTAAGTGGATACAAACATACGATGTTTTAAAGAGGGAAAGATGACGCTATTTTGACAGATTCCAGTGAGTTGTGAAGAAGGTCTCTACAGTAATCTAAATGTCTTACAAAATTACCTTGATGTTTGTTATTAATGAAGTGTCTCAGGGAAAGTACATGACAATAAAAAATATTAATATCCATGGGAAAGTACAAAACAACTTCAAGATATTAATATCCATGTCACCATACTATACTGTGGGTTTTTGAGGGACAAAATGCTGTATCAGGTAGACATTTTTAAAAAAACCTATTCGATGTCATTATATTTGCAACAGATAAGTTACAAAAAGTTGTACATATATATGTAAATAACTAAGCTTCATGATAATCGTAAAAGGATATGTCGTCATATTTCTAAAAATAGTTTTGTTACATACAATATAAAAACCATGTTCAAGAAATAAAATCCATCATCTAAGTATCAGGGAATGTGTAAACTGAGAATAGCCATGAACACAGGTTCTCAGTAGTATGCTGGGCTCTTCATTCTTTACCTTGTGTGCTGCAGCATAATAAAAACTACTATTTGCATTTGGTCATGTACACTACTTGATTATCTGCTTAAATTTTGATTATATAGAGTAAGGACAAATCAAAGCAGCATATAAATGAATGATAGTTAATAATAGTGTTTGGTTTTTAGACACGTTAAATTTTATGGAATGCTCTTATACTTTGGTCTGAGGCCAAATTTTTATATTAGACAAGAAGAATTCATAGCCAAACAAAACAGAAAATGATTATCCTAATAGAAATTGGGTAAAATATGCAGTCCCAAGCTGTGAGCAAAAGTAGAAAAGGTGAGTTAAACTAGCTAGAAGGCAGAGTCAATGCAAATGAGAATGAGTGAGTGATAAAAGCTGGGAGTACTTCATAGTGTCCACTGTATGTCCAGCAAAGATCTAGGTTTATTTGTTTGTGTACATGGTGTGCGTATGCATGTGCCTATGTACGTATACCCCTGAGAGCAATCTAGTCCTATTTTGCACATAAGGAAATTGAATTATAGAAATATTCACTAACTGCCCACTCATTGGTGTAAACAAGTTTAAACACAGGAAGCCAGCTCATGAGTATCCAGTTTATGTGCTATGATATGCTAGCCCTTGAGTAAGGCTATTGAGGCTATCAAGAGAATTTATACAAGAGAATTTAGCAAACTAAGACAACAGAAAAAATAGAAAAAGGTCAAATATAACTTTGGGATTTGTTATCAAGATGAGAAAAATAGTTAATAACTCTCCCCATAAAGCAATGCTAAAATTGTCTTGGTGCTAAAGAAAGGACAGGCAATTTTGTCCTTTTCCTTTGAAATCCAATTTATGGTGACCAATGCTGTAAATATTCAGCAATAGCTGTGACCTATAAATATTTAATATAAATGAAGTCATAAGTATAACTCAGCCTAAATGCTAATTAAAAATATAAAGAAGATTGGTAGTTACTTCTCCCCCCACACTTCCAGATGGTGTTTAATCGGTATACGTGACTACATTTAAGAATGGCATAATTTAAATAATAATTTTAAAGCAATTTGTCAGTTATAGGATGCAGCATTGGTAAAGATTCTGCGACTCTGTCATAGTCCTTTTACAAGATAGTTCTACATCTTTAATTATCCACTTTACTACCAACTTCTTTGTCATTGGTTTAGTAATTCTAAAGTATTTTGTCTTTATGGCCTTGAGAATAACTAAGTAATATATAAATCACAGAGAATATTAAGGAAATTAGACTTACTTATCTACAAGCAAACTAACAGGGACC
>PVJO010021015.1:17162-31693 GCA_004026905.1 Hystrix cristata | reverse complement strand
TCCTCTTTTAGAGTACTGTAGTTTTCAATGAAAAGATCTATCTAACTTGTTTTGTTAGATAGATTCCTAAGTATTTCATTTTTTTCGATGCAGTTGTGAATGGAATAACTTCAGTTATTTCTTTCTCAGTGAGTTTGTTATTAGTATATAGGAATGCTATTGACTTTTGGGTGTTAACTTTGTATCCAGCTACGCAACCGAATTTAGTTATTAAATCTAGAAGTTTTTTGGTGGAATTCTTGGGGTCTTCTATGTAGAGTATCATGTCATCTGCAAATAATGATAGTTTAACTTCCTCCTTTCCTATCTTTATCCCTTTTATTTCTTTCTCTTGCCTGATTGCTCTTGCTAATGTTTCTAGAACTATATTGAATAATAGTGGTGATAGTGGACAGCCTTGTCTTGTTCCAGATTTTAGTGTGAAAGCTTCAAGTTTCTGACCATTTAGTGTGATATTGGCCGTTGGTTTGTCATAGATGGCTTTTACGAAATTTAGATATAGACCGTCTATTGTACTGAATTCTTAACTTCACAGCAGACACACATCAAATAATACTATGTAAAAATGATCAAAAATATGATAAATGTTTAAATTATTGTAGTACTTATTATAGTAAAAGATATATTGCTAAAAACAATGAAATAAGTGTGTTCAAAGTGAAACAGCAGCACATATTGAAAAGATCATTGTTTTTTTGCTGCTGTGCAGTGCAACTTTTTTTTATTGATGTGAGTCAGTTTTCCTGTTCCATTGATGCATGTTTATCTGGATGCCAATACCTTAATAACTGTACTTGTCTGTTGGTGAACCTCTTCCCATTTCTTCAAGATTATCTTGATTTTTCTGTACTAATTTTAGAATCATTTTGTCAATTTTCACAAAAATTAGCCAAAATTTTGATTGAAATTACATCTCTACAACATTTTTGGGAAATATACACACATTTTCAGCATTTTCTCTTCTATTCCATGAGCTTGGTATAAGTCTGTGTTTATGTAAGTCCACTTTAATTGAGGAGGGGGATTCTAGAGATTGAATGCAGATCCATACATATACTACTTTAAAATTTAAAAATAATGCCTTATAGTATTTTTTGCTTAATTTTGTTCCTAAGTGATTTTTTTGTTATAAATATGTTCTTTAAACTTTTTGTTTTATAAAACTACTTGTGTATAGAAAAAACTGATTTTAAATTTTGATCTCAAATTCAATGATCTTGGTATAGTTCCTTACTAATTCTAATAATTCATTTGTAGATTTGTTTGGATTTTTGTACATGAAATTTCTTCCTTTTCATTCCTTGTATCTTTCTCTTCCTTATTGAACTGCCTTGCTTAGGACTTGCAGTAATTTGTTGAAGAGTGATGTTCAAGCTCAAGAAGAAAGATTTCATTATTTCATAACTAAGCATGATGGCCATTGTTATTTTTTATTTTTTATTATTGAAGTATAATATATGCAGAGAAAGATGTACATGTCATATTTGCACAGCTCAGTGAATTCTCATAAAATGGATACATTTGTTTTATAAGCACCCAAATGAAGAAATCAGTTTTCCAGAAGAACTTTCCTTATTCATTTCCATTTACTCCCAATGGATAACCACTCTCCTTATTTCTAAATGTTTTAGATACTCTTTTTAAAATTTTTATTTTTATTATTATATGTTCACAGTACAGAATGATTGCATTGATTGTGGGGAGTCGGTGCATATACATATCTTCATTCTTTTATTAAATCCCTTCTCCTCCTCTCCCTCAATCTTTCTCCGTCTTTTGGTCCCCCTTTAGAAACTTTTTATCAGTTTAAGACAGTTTTCATTTTATTGCTACTTTCTTCTTAAATTTTTAAAAAGTTTTTATTTTTTGCTTTGGTGGTACTGGGGACTGAACTCAGGACTTTGCACTAGCCACATCCCCAGCTCTTTACATCTTTTACTGAGGCAGGGTCCTGCTAAGTTGCTAAGTTGCACAGGCTAGCCTTGAACTCATGATCCTCCTGCCTCAGCCTCTTAGAGTGCTGAGATTATAGGCATGTGCCACCATACCTGCTTTCTCTCTATCTCTCTTTTTTCCTTTCTTTTTTAAAATCATGAATTGGTCTTGAATTTCTAGAATGCTTTCCCTGCATCATCTTCAGATGATGATTTTTTTCCCCTTCATATTTTTATTGCGGCAAATTGCACTGCATTGTTGGAAGAAACCCATTTAAAAAAAAACTTTAATGGTACATTTTAGATGTACATAGTGATAACATTCATCATAGGGGATTTGTACCTGTACATGATGTATCTTGTTGCTTCTTTTTTTCCCATTTCCCTCCCCTCACCCCCTCCTCCCTCCCTATTTACAAAATCTTTCCTTCCATTTTTTCCTTCCATTTCTTATTTCTCTTGTCCCTCTGTTCCTTTCCCCCTCCCTTGTTCCCTTTCCCATTTGGACATTTTCTTCCCTTTCCCAATATAATACATTTTAGTCTTTATTTACACTTTCAGTTTCTCACACCAGAGAAACTATGCGGTATTTAAACATGTGTGTCTGATTTATTTCATTTAAGAGTATGGTCTCAAGATGCATCCATTTACCTAGGAATATCTCAAGCTTATCATTCTTTATGGCAGAGTAGTACTCCACTGTATTAAAAAAACCACATTTTCTTTATCCATTCATCAGCTGATGGGCATTTGGGCTGCTTCCAAGATTTAGCTATTACAAACTGTGCTGCTATAAACATGGGTGTGCATGTATCGCTGAGGTATGATGCTTTTAATTCTTTTGGGAAGATACCAAAAAGGGGGATAGCTGGATCAAATGGAATCTCTCGTCCTAGTTCCCTGAGGAATCTCCACACTGATTTCCATAGCGGTTGTACCAGTCTACATTCCTACCAACTGTGGAGAAGGGTTCCTTTTTCTCCACAGCCCCTTTGGCATTTGTTATTGGCTGATTTGTTGATAATAGCCATTCTTTCTGGAGTGAGGTAGAATCTCAGAGTTGTTTCAATTTGCATCTGTCGAATGACCAGTGATGTTGAACATTTTTTCATATGTGTATTGGCTGTTTCTACTTCTTCATCTGAGAAGTGTCTATTCATTTCAGTTGCTCACTTTTGGATTGGGTCTTTAAATTTGGGGGTCTGATTTTTTTGAGTTCTTTATATATTCGAGATGTTAGTCCTTTGTTGGAGGAATAGGTGGCAAAAATTTTTTCCAACTCTGTGGATTGTCTCTTCGCTCTGTTGGTAGTTTCTTTTGCTGTGCAAAAGCTTTTTAATAAGACCAGATCCCAGCTGTTGATTCTTTGTGATATTTCCTGGGCAATTGGGGCTTTGTTTATAAAGTCTTTGCCTATGCTTTTGTCTTCAAGAGTTCTACCTATTCTATCTTCCAATAGATTTAGTGTTTCTGTTTTAATATTTAGATCTTTGATCCACTTTGATTTTAGCTTAGTGCACGGGGAAAGATATGGGTCTAGTTTTAACCTTCGGCATGTGGAGAGCCAGTTTTTCCAGCATCATTCATTAAAGAGGCTATCTTTCTTCCAGTGAGGTTGTTTGGCCCCTTTGTCAAAGATAAGGTGACTGAGAGTGTTTGGACCTTTTTCTTCATCTTCTAATCTGTTCCATTGGTCGTGGGGTCTGTTTTTGTGCCAGTACCATGCTGTTTTTATTACAGTAGCTTTGTAATATAATTTGAGGTCAGGGATTGTGATGGCCCCTGCTTTACTTTTGTTGCCCAGAATTGCTTTTGCTATTCTAGGTTTCTTTTGGTTCCAAATGAATTTTAGGATTGTCTTCTCTAATTCTGTTAGGTATGCTATTGGTAATTTAATTGGGATTGCATTAAATCTGTATAGAAATTTTGGGAGTATGGCCATTTTCACTATATTAGAACTCCAATTTTATGACCATGGATATAACCTACTGGGCCAAATAAACTGGAAGTGAGGGAACCAGTTAGGTCCTCGTGAAAATTTAAGTGAGAGAATTGCTATCCAAACTTCTGGGATGGAATTACAGTGACAATTGGAAAAGAGGGGTTATATTGTTGACAAACTTTGGTTGTGACACTTTATGTAGTTTTGCAATATCTAGGGATGTTGGAAGGGAGTGAAGGAAAATTTAATTATCATGTTAAATTTAAAGCTTTTAGGATTGGGAGAATGGTGCTGCCAGCTACAGGAAAAAAAGTAGCAAGCATTTTATTTTCAGTTTGAGGGAAAATTAGTTTGGTTTTGGGAGGTGAGTTAAAGATACAAAGAGATTATTGGCAAGGCCTCGTAATATATAGTTGGGCTTTGGAAAGAGGTCAATGATTGATAGATAATTGAAAGCCATACACATAGAAAACCAGCAAAAAGAAAAAAACCAACCAAAAGACAAAAAAAAAATCACCATTTGAAGGTCAATTTATATATGAATGAGTAGTACAGCCCATGTGAAGAGCGTCAAGCTTTAGTTCCTTAATGGGATGGCCTTTTCATTTGGGAATTCATATCATTGCCTTTCACTGAGAGGTTTGTTAAGCACTGACAATTAAATCCGAAGGAGATGGATCCTGTTTTTCCTTCTCCAGCTCAGTCAGCATTTCCTTCTTTCCACTGTCATTCTTACACTCCTTTCCTCCCCTACTTGGATTCTGTATTCTCAGCACTTTCTACTTGCAGTAAAAATTCTTGGTGATATGATATAAAAGAAAAACAGAATGGTTTAGGTAACATTTGGGTGTTGAATGGGAAAATAAAAGCAATACGGGAATAATTTGTTATTCTGTATTAAAGATTATATAATATTTATAGTTTTAAAAACAAGATATATGAAAAAAGTGGGACTAGTCAGTATCATATAAATTATGTGACTTTTTTTTGTTATTTGCCTTGGCAGAATAATAGAACCTTTGTTCAAGTGAATATTAGAAAGATAAATATAAGAAGTATTTTATAGCATATGTGGTGGGTTCTTTAGCTGTCTTAAGTCTACCCTTGTGCTTTTTCATAGTGTTGGTAGTAGGTATTTACCTACTACAGATATTCTGCTTTAAATGTTGTCTTAAAAAATTCTGGTGCTGAATTTGAGTATTGGAGAGCCTTTGATTTTTTTCTACTCTGAAATTGGCTTGTGCTTTAAAAAAAAAAAATTCCCGTAGAAATACAATCCTGAAATTCTTCGTTTCCTTTTTCATGTGTCAGAGCATGTTCATTGGAAGCATATTGTGTGTGAATATTGTCACTTGCTCAATTTTGTGCACTGGTGGTGAACAGAAAATCTTTTTAGCCTTCTTTGTAAAAATGATTTATGCAGTACTAGTCTAAAAATTCAGTGTTAACAATAAAATTAATTTTAGAGCTATTACAATGAGAAATAAGAGAAAAACTTACTGTGTTCAAAATGCATAATGCATTTATTTTAATCTTTGCCCCCTCTTTCTCCATTTGGCTACTAAAAGGGATACAGCAAAATTCCTCCAAAGTGTTAATAGTGTTAATTTTTTTTCTGGAGCTGCTCCAGTGGAAATCAAAAGAATTTTGAAAAGAATATTCACTTTTGTATAACAGCCTTGGAATACATAATAGGTTTGATGTATCACTATGCTTTTAAAAGAAGGATGAGTAGATCATGAAGAACATAAAAAGAAGTATGTGAGCTCCCTCACTGATCATGATTAAACCAAAATTGTTTGCATGTGAACAGTCTAAATTTTTTACGAAATTTGCATAACACTGTCTACTGCAATAGGATGGAGGGGGAGGTAGACTTAGGAGCTTTTAGCTTTTTAATAGACTGATTACCATCTTAGATATTTCTATAATAAATAGCTTTCCTCAAGTATAATCTGAAAGAAAATAACAATGCAGACAATTAATTACTTATGACCAATTAAAGTAATTCTTTCAGTTCCGTGATATTTAAAATTGCAAGTCGATCTGGATCAGAAAGTCAATAGAACTTTCAAAAATGAGTAAAGTTCTGTAGATTCTTTAAAAGAGCCAGTGAGAGAGTAAAGAGCTCCATTTCTTTTTCAAGAAATTGCCCCTCGAAATAATTTGATTTACTGTGTAAAGAGTTCTTTTTAAACATTGATTTTCTTGTCTTAAGTGATTATATGAAAAAAGAATAGCGTTGAAAGAAAGACTTCAGACAAATGAAATTTAACAGTTTATTTGGGCAAAGACCAATTTGTGAATGAGGCATCCCTCAGAACCAGAAGAGACACAGAGCTCTGCCCTGAAATTTGAGCAGGCAGCATTTATCAGTAAAAATGGAGGTGGGGCACAGAAGCAAGTTCTCTTGTTTTAACACAGCCTAATCGGGTGAATATATTAAACCTAGGCTCTAGTGAGCAAGAGATCTCTGGTGTCAGGGGGTTTATTTAGTATTTACAGATGCTGGCCAGAATAATAAAGTACCAGGTATTAGGTCAAGTTCCTGCAACTCCAGCGGCAGGGCTGGGTGGCAGCTTAAAATGTTTGCTAGACCAGGCCCCAGAGCATCTTCTGTAAACTTGAGGGAAGGACAGCTGTAATCTACACTGGCTATAGATGACAGCAGTGGAACAAGATGAAGTAGGCACAGTTTGGGGATGAAAGACAATCTGTAGCGAGCTGTACTTGTTGCTTCTTGCTTGCTTGGGGTTGCCAGCAGAATGATGGTACCTTGATGGTTGTCCTCCTGGGGCATCATGTTAGAAGTTTTGAGATACACTTAGGAATGTGGAGCAGTTTTGCTCGTTGTTCTTTTGGCTTAATGGCTTTTCTTACCTTTCTTCTCCCTCTTTGACTTGTAACTAAATTTAGGACATTTCAGAATTTTTTTCCCCATATCACTTGTGATTGAAGCCCAGCTGCTGTGATTGGTTGGGACTCAGCTGTTTGTTACAATAGTAAACTCATAAGTTAGGCTTTCAGTTAATTTAGGTAACAAGTTAGATTTCTGATCTTTACACTGGAACTCAAGAGGAGGCAGCCTTAGGCCAAATTTAGTTTAACAATATGAAGGAATAATTAATTATTAAGGAGGTACCTCAGTTGCAGAGTTTACCTTACTTCTCAGTTGGTATACAATTGATATCATCATTGCTTCTTTCTCTTTAAAAATTTTACTTGTTATTGTTTACACTTTATGCTTAGTACCCACTTCTAGTCCCAGTTCCTCTTGGAGATTCTCACCCGACAGTGGTTGGTATTTGTGGGTCTTTAATGATATCATATTGTTTAAGAGAATGGCTAACTTGCAGTAGTTTGTTCTACTAATCTCTAGTTTCATACACTTTGAAAACTGTCCTCCGTGTGTCCTCTAGGAGGATTTTTCTAAAATATAACCCTGATTGGGACCGGGGATTTAGCTTAGTGGTTAGAGTGCTTGCCTTGCAAGCACAAGGCCCTGAGTTCGATTCCCAGCACCAAAAAAAAACCCCCAAAAAACCAAAACAAAACAAAACAAAAAATATAACCCTGATTATGTCAGTCAACTACTTAAAATTCTTAAGAGACTTTTCCATTTATTAGAAGACTCTGAGTTAAACTGCTCTCTGCTTTTCTCAGCCATCTCTCATCAACTGCCCACCTTCCTCACTCAACCTACTCTCTTTTTGCTAAACAACCAATGATGTTTCTTGACCCCAGACTTTGTACTATGAAGTCTTCCCTGAGTTTGGACTGCCTTTCGGGAACCTCATACTACCCTCTATTCTATCTAAAGATTGGTTTTGTTTTTCTGTTTGTTTTTTTCTTTGTGTGCTTAACTCAAGAGTTCATCTCTGTTACAAATAGTTCTTCAGACTGCTGAAGGCTTAATTGGCTTGTGTGTTTTGACTTTGTGTCTTCACTGTACCCAATATAGAACTTTATTATAACATCTGTAATGGTTTTTTGGTTTCCATGTTTGTGTCCCTCTCCTAAGTTCTGAACTCCTGAAAGGCAGGAAAACTCTCTTAATCACCTTTGGTCCCAGGTAATATTTTCAAGATCTCTATAACTATTAATCTTTCGGATTCAAGAATGAGAAACCTTAATTCCTGGGAACTCATGTGAATGCCTAAAATCATAAGTTGTTCTTAAAAATACTTCCAAGAGTCTTTATGTGCTTTGCCAATTATTTTAAATATCAAAATTTTTGTTTGGTATGTAAGAAATACTACATTTAGTTGTAATAATAAAGAACTGTAGCCTCTGATGAATGATCACACAGTGAAAAATACCAGTGACCAGTTACTGGGTGGTATTTGAATTATATAACATTCAGATCATCTAGCAAAGCGAATAGAGCCAAATGGAATCTCTTGTCAAAGCTGCCCATGTATGGAGTTATTTAGCTTCTAAAACATGTTATGTCTTAGAATGCCGTTCATAAGATTTGAATATTATGGGCTGGGGATTTAGCTCAGTGATTAGAGTGCTTGCCTTGCAATCACAAGGCCCTGAGTTCGATCCCTGGCACCACAAAAAAAAAAAAGCTTGAATATTATACATATAAACTTAATATTTATTTTACTTGTAGGGGTGATTTGCTTTGGTAATATACAAGGACATGAACATTTAACTTGGCAGCAGCTACAAACAAGACTGACTCATTAAATTGTGACCATTTTTCTCCTACATTCACTTTCTCTGGTTTTTGGAAATGTTGACCTTAACCTTCAGCTTTATGTGTCAACGTTTCTTCTTCTGCTTCCACTTGACACCACTGTATTCCTATGAAGTGATAATGTCTTTATGTTGTTGAGCTTTAATTCCCACAAAAGAATTATAGTACGTTTCCTGGTTCTGGTTTTCCATAATTCTTGACTGATTTTTCTTGGGATTTGAGATTTGGAAGAACATAAATTTTCTGAGGCATGTTGGAAATTAATTCTTATGTGGAAACATTGATCCCCAGTGACTACCATATTAAACATTCAATAAGATATTTTGAAATATTTTCTTAAATCAATATGCCTTTGTCACCATGAAATATCTAATATAGTATTTGATATGTAGAGATGCTTGAAAAGTATACCTTCCCCTCTGATCAAGTGTTAAAGAAAAAAAAGTATTCATTGACACTTGTTAAAACAAGGTAAGGAAAACTTTGTACTGGATCATCCCAATAGGTATAGTCACAATAATCCAATGAGATTTTGCCGTGGGAGAGAGATGTTAGTTTCAACTCCAAATATAACATGGGTAAAGTAGGAATTTAGGATGAAGGGGAAGGGTGGTGTTCAGTGGACGAAAAATTACTAAGTGGAAACATCAGGAGTCTATGGATTAAATGTGAAGTGTTCCTCAAAGACTCATGTATTGAGAGCTTAATTCCCAATGCAACAATATTCAGAGGCGGGGCCCAGAGAAGAGATTGGATCATCAGGGCTCAAACTTCATCAGCAGGTTGATCCATCGATGAGATCACCATTTGGTGGCATTACTGGGAGGTGATTGAAACAGGTGATGGGGCCTGACCTGCTGGCCCCATCCTCACTGACTGTTTCCCTCTCTCTCTCTGCCTCTTGGCTTCCATAAGATAAGCAGCTTTCTCCTCCTTTTGAGCAGGATGCCTTTTGAGCAGGATGTTCTGCCTCATCCCAGGCCCACAGCACTGGAACTAGCTGATCATGGACTGAAACCTCCAACACCATAATCCTAAGTAAATCCTTCCTCTTTTAAGTTGTTTATGTCAGGTATTTTGTCACAGTGAGGAAAATTTGACTAACACAAAGAGTAAGGGAAAATTTTGGCTAAACAGACCTAAAAGGATTATAGCTGAGGACAGACCAGGGTGATAATGTAGCCCTTCAGGGATGGTTGAAAAGGAAAAACCTGATCAGATATTGCACAGGCTTGTAATCCCAGCACTTTGGGAGGTTATTAGGAGGATCTCAAGTTCAAGTTTAGCCTGGACGATTTAGTGAGTCACTGTCTCAAAATTTAAAAAGAGCCAGGCATGGTGGCACACATCTGTAACCCCAGCACTCAGGAGGTTGAGGCAGGAGAATAGCTGTAAGTTCAAGGCCAGCCTGGCTACATAGTGAGTTCAAAGTCAGGCTGAACTACATAGTGAGATTCTGTCTCAAAAACAAAACAAAACAAAAAATTTAAAAAGAGCTGAAGACATATCTTAGTGTGACGGTCTTGGGTTCAATCCCCAGTACTGGGAAGGTGGTGGTACGTGATCAGCTATTCAGTGGGGATTCTTCTTAAAACTTTATAAAGACATGCACAGTGTACCTAGGAGAAGGTGCAGGAGGCTGACTAAAATTTAGTCAAGCGAAGAATTGCTGCACATATAACATTAAAAGAAAACAAAACTACACACTAGTTTTAAAAAAACCTAATGAAATGTGTGAAGTTGGATAATTATTCCCTGACTATAGTGTGGTAAAAGTAGAAATTATTATTGAGAGATTAAAACATCTAAGTACTTACAGATATTAAAAAGAACATTAATTTTTATGGCAAAAGGGAATAAAAATGGAGTTACAGACTGTATATATAAAACAGTTTAAATAAAAATATAACTTGTCAAAACCTACATGATGTGGACAAATTCATGCTTAGAAATGTCACTGCCTATATTGCTTTTACTTTTAAACAAGACGGAATAAAATTAAGTGAGTTAAGTGTTTAGGTCAGAACTAGAAAAAATAAACAGAACATAATATATATTTGGGTGATTATATTCTTTTAAGAATAAAAATTAAAAATAATAAATTAATAAGACATCTGGTAAATTTTAAATAAAAATAAAGCTAACTGAATCTTCCAATATGCTAATAAAATAGGCCCACCTGGGCTCCAAACATTTAAAGAAAAGCAGTTGTGATTCAATACTTACGACAAGGCAAAAAACATCCTAAATTCAGCTGAAAGATGAGCTGACACATATTTACATTATTAATTTTATGTAAATGGCTCCTTAAAGTCAATAAGAATGATGAAAATATAAACAATAGAAAATTCAGTGGAAAAAGAATATAAACAAACTATACACAGAAGAAATACAGTTGGTTATGAAATATAAATAGTCTTATCTTCATAATAAAAAGTACATAAAAACATTGAGCTTGAAGTAGACTATAGTGGTGAATTTCACTGGATCTGGAATCAAGTAATCTGGTTTCAAATCTTGCCCCCACAGTTAAGTAGCTTCATGATTTTTGATAACTTTTCTGTCCTTCATTTCCACATTTGAAAACTCAAGAGTTGGTGATTAAGTAAAGCAACGAACAGGAGCATTTTTGCATACTTTCTAGCATGTACACGCTCTGCTTATATACTTGTGCTCATTCTACCTTAGATTCCCAAGTATTTGGAAAAGTCTGAGTGTCTCATGTTTTGCTGGTATTATTACAATAAGCACCTGTATTACTTCCGTATTGCACTGTAGTAAATTACCACAAATTTAATGGTTAAAATACCACAAACCAATTATTTTATAATCCTGAAGGCCATTTCATCTCACTGGGCTAAAACTAGTATGGCTGCATTCTTTTCTAAGTTTCTAAGAGAAGATCTATTTTTTCTTGCTTTTTCCAGCTTCTAGAGGCTAGTGAAATTCCTATGTACATATCTCTATCTCTTGAGCCACCAGTGGCTAGTTGAGTCCTTCTTCCTGTGCATCTCTGTGGTTCTGAGGCTTCAGTCTCCTCCACTTGAGGATATTTATGATTAGATTGGACTCCTCTGGATAATCCAGGATAGAGTCAGCTGCTTGGCAATTTAATTCTATCTGCAACTTTAACTTTCTCTTGATGTGAAGCTTAACATCTTCAGTTTCCACGGACGAGAATATGGACATGTTTGGGATATCATTATTCTACTTATCACAGTACCCTGGCATTATTGTTGTTTAGGTTATAATGCCTTTTCCACCTCTAGGCCTGTTTTCACCTTCTGGGCTTCTCACTCCTAAATTCCTAACAGTCTTTTTTTTTTTGGCATGTATTTTTTTTTTTTTAATTTTTAGTTTTACCAAGAACATGTATTGGTACATTGTATACATAATGATCATAATCAACATGGTTATTTTGTACCTGTACATGATGTATCTTGGTTTCCCCCTTCTTCCCCTCCTCTCCCTTCCACTCTGGGATGATGACACAATAAGATTACAAATTCAAGCCTAGCCTGAGCTACTTAATGACTTTGCAAGACCCTGCCTCAAAATAAAAAAGGTCTGTGAATGTAACAAAATGCAGGGTTCAATCCCTAGTACTACCAAAAAAGAAAAAAGAAAAAAAGAAAAATGCACCAACAATTGGTTGCCATATCTCTAAACTTCAAACACATGTGGACAGTTTGCATTTAAAACTGGCTAACTAATGGCTGGCTTGACAGCCATTAAGTATATCCATCCTGCAAATACTCAGATTATATGTCTTGGAGAATACATAAATACCTCCAACCCTGAACTAGAGCAAGCTTCACTTTCAAGCGTCCATACTCCTGTGTGGTTCTCAATGGCATGTCCTAAAACACTTTTCTGTCATGAGAGTCAATGAACCTAGTCCATGGGAGTGTGGAGGAGAGAGTTTAGGTTTCCATTTCCTCTTTGGTGAACTTCTTGGACCCTGTCTGGTGACAGTATAACTCTGTATTAGATCTATTACTTACTTTTCCTCAAAATTTAAGAAAGTATGACTCAATTAAATGGACATTTATTATTTACAAAACCAGTGTTTTTGGTTATTTTTAGAAACCATGTAATATTTTTAAGGTTAATCTTAACTATTCTCCCCTTCTTCCGTAGGAATAACTATTTAGAACTATACTGTGTGATATGATCACTGTCCACATCAGGCTATCAAGCACTTGAAATGTGGCTTGTTCGAATTGCAGTATGGCATAAATGTAAAATAAAAGCTGATTTTAAAAACAGTATAAAAAAAGTAAAGTAGCCCAATTTTTGTATTGTATACTGAAACAATATTTTTGATATGCTAGGTTAAATAAAGTCTAGTAAGAGCTAATATTACCTTTTAACTTTTTAATATGGTGACTAGAAAATTTACATATATGGTTCACGTAATATTTCTGTTGGACAGTGATAATGCAGACTCACTTGACCCATATAAAATACTTCTAGCTCATGATAAAAAATTGATATCATCATTGTAGAGATGAAGACTTATTTGTAGTATTCAGTAGTATGTGTCAAGGTCATCTGAACCTGGAAGCAAATTATTATGGTACAGATTGAAAAGAAGAGAGACTTTGTTTTGTGTTGCCGAAATTATCTGATCTGTCAGAAGGCTATTGCTTCAGTGAAAGACTGGCCCTGCCTGGTGCATAAGATGCACACTCTGTGAGTGCCTCCATATTTCTGCCCTGGCGTCATCTCATGTGTCAGGAGTCAGAGGAATCAAAGCTGACACTGGCTTCTGTTGTTCCTGATGAATTTCCCCATAGGTTGGTGGAGGGTGTAATGAGGATCAGTTTATGGTAGCAGTGCCTTAAATCTTATTCGCTATACATGTGGCCATTCGCCCAAGAAACTGAAGCTCGCAATGTATCTAAGAATCATCTTCTTCAATATGCGAAAGCTCAAGAAATAGGGGGAAGATATGATCAAAGTATATTAAATGCATGTATGAAAAATGCTACAACAAAAACCCCATTATTCTGTACAATTAATATGTTCTAATAAAAATAAAAGAAAGCCCAGGGAGTTAAATATTGTGACTATTGAATGTCCATGTTATTTTCAAATTTACTAGAAAACTTTTTAGTTTATATTTGTTCTAAAACATACTAATCTGATTTGTTACATTAGTACCCATAGTATAGAAAGGAAATGAAATCTTTGGAAATGAAGGATCTCATATTATCTGTTAGCATTTATTTTGGGCAATAATTCTCACATATAGAATTTTAAAATATTGACAAGTAGGCATGGGAAATGGCATTTGAGTTTGTATTAGCCTAAAACCAAGGATTTATTAATTGTCTTTACAAAAAGTACAGTCAGGCTGGCGTGTAGCTCAGGGGCAGAGTGCTTGCTTAGTGTACATAAGGCCCCAGTTTCGATCCCCAGTACTGCAGGAAAAAGTAAAAAGTAATGAGCATTTTAAACTTTTTCAAGACCTCTCTGAATGGTACCTAGACACTGTGCATCTTGGGAAACAAGCTCAAATTAACCAAAGTTTTAATTTTAGGCTCTCTGTTTAACTTTGAAGATTATGTTTGTGTAAAGTGAGGAATATAGTACAAAAATTTAGGAGAAAGCATAACATTAGTTCAAAATTTAAGCTTTTAAACATCAAGTTTTCTTCTTTTAAATTAAGTTTTTGGTTGGAAGATTTGGGTCTGGTTTATTTAGTGTTTCCTGTATGTGTGGATGCTGTATGGATATGTGGCTATGTGCCTACAGGTTCTGTCAATAGGTGTAGTTGAATGTGCGTACGTCCCTGCCTCTGTGTGTGTGTGTGTGTGTGTGTGTGTGTGTGTGTACGCGTGGGTGCTAAATTTCTATTCTGAACCTTCTTGTTTAAAAAAAGATGTATCCATATCCATTCTGCATGGGAGGCAGTCATTGGAGTTTTTTTTTTTTTTTTTTTTGT
>PVJO010021015.1:0-17062 GCA_004026905.1 Hystrix cristata | reverse complement strand
CCCTGGTCTGTTAAAGCTATTAACCTGTCGCTCTAACTCTGTTCACCTTGCTACTGTTACAACAACTCTCATTTTATAATATTCATCGGATCATGCCAGAAATATATTTAATATTGTTCTGGTAACTATTTAGCTTTGAGGTGCCTGCAGAATGAAGTCCAAGCTTCTTGATCTTGGCTCTTCACAATGTGGAGCAGTCCTGCCTTTTCTTTCTTAGTAATTTATCCTTAAAGAAATACATGATAATTTCAACTATTCAAACATTCAGAAAATGAATGATGTATTTTTGCATGTGTTTTCCCATGTTTATACAGATATTTCTCATTTGTATGTTGGGAAGAACAAGAGCATCCGTCTTACAGTTGTATAAATGAGTTAATACATATAAAGCACTTAGAATATTGAGTAACACACAATATTCTGCTGTTTGATTTTTTTTTCATTTAGCATATGTTGGTTAACTTTCAAGGTTAGTACAAGTAGATCAAAGTTATTTATTGTAATAGTTGTATAACATTCCATAGTGCTATCAGTGTTAATTAGTTTTTCCCTTTGGGTGAGCATTTATGAGCTTTTTCTTTTATACTATTAAAATTCTGTAGTAAACATTTTGCTTTGTGTAGTCTTCATGTTAGTACTTTATTTAATATGCATGAATTCCAAAAAGTGGGGTTGTTGGGTCAAAGAGTATTCATATTTGCAGTGTTACTAAATTGTGCCGTGTTACCTTTCAAGAAAGTTGTTGCAACTCAATCAGCAGTCTATGAAAGTGACTTTTTCTTTACATTTTTGCCTCTATTGTTTGTCTTTGATGAATTTTTAAAAACTTGTATTCATCTGGATGTATAAAAATAGACTTCCAGTGTTTAATTTGCTTTTTTGTCTACAAGTGAGGTTGAATATATAGTATATTTTCAAGTGTTAATTCACCTTTACGTCTTCTGGTCTGTGAATTGCTTCTTCCTAACCACTGCACATTTTCTTTTATTATATTTTTTATTTTAAAGCACAGTGGTATCTCTTTGTCATATAGATTGAGTCATTATATAAAACTTTTTAGAAGTTTGGAGAATTTCATCCTTTCTAGGAGCCCTGGGTGCTGTGTTGATGGTTTTTTTTTTTTTTTCCCCAAAGGGATTGACATAATTTGAAAGAACTGAACAGTAGAAACCCAAGCTACTACATGAAGTAGGGTCTTGGAAAAGAAATAAACTTTTCTTAGACAGGGAAAAAGATGAACACCAAGATCTGCAGAAAATGTTTGTAATGTAATGAATGATAGCAGAGAATAACTATAGTAAAGAACACTGGATTTTAAAATAATTCTATAACTTTTACTATTGTAAATCACTTTGTGATAAATATTATAACTAAATATTTGTGCAAACTATCAATTACTTCCTCTTTAGTGAAATTTCTAGAAGCTGTTAAGGCTTTTAAATATATATATTGCTGAATTACTTACTAGAGTAATCATATAAATTAATTTTTAATCACCTATTTATTAGGATGCTTTCTTCTCTGCATCCTATCCATTACTAAGTATTATTAGCTTCTTTTTCAGCTTGATAAAAAATATATAATGGTATGTATATTTTACACTTTCTTTGATTGCCAGTGGGGTTGGCATTTTTCGTGCATGTATTAATGATTCATATAACACTTAACAAATAATTTATTGGTCACCTACAGTATTTCAGTCACTGCTCCAACTGAACACAGAGTGATGGAACTTCCATTTTAATAAGAAGATAGACAATAGAAAAATATATATGGTACTATCATGTCAAATGGTTATAAATCCCACAAATAAGGTGAAAGACAATAATTACAGCATTTTTGATTAAATAATCAGGGATTAACTCATCTCCAGTCTCCAAAGAGGTAGTATTTGAGCAGGAAAAAAATGAGGAGTTTAAATGAAATATAAGTGACTGTATCAAACTTAGATTAGTTATTTCTTCTTTTAAATTTTTATTTGTTAAAGCTGTCTTTATACTTTTCTGCTTGAAAATTAATGTCCTTCAGTTAATGAATGTCAAAACAAACTTGAGTTACTGGAATAAACTTCATTTCTTCAAGATGTAGCATTTTATATGTTGTTGAATTCAACTTCTTATATTTTAAGAATTTTTGTGTCTGTGTTCATGAGTGATTTATTCACTGGTGACATCTTTGCTCTCATAGAATACAAGCAAATTAGGTCTCTTTAATATTTTGGAATAGTTTGATATTATTTCTTCAGAATTTTTCATTAAAGCCATCTGGGCCTGTGCTTTTTGGTGGGGAATGTTTTTGACTATAAATTCAAATTCAATTTCTTTAATAGCTATAAGCTATGCAGGTTGCCTTTTTTTTAAAGTGAGGTTTGGTGGTTGTACCTTTGAAGAAACTTAGCAGTTTCATCTATTTTCTAATATACTGGTATACAGTCATTCATAGTATTCCCCTGCTATTTATTAAGTATCTGTAGAATATTATGTGATATTATTCATATCTTCCTAATATTGATCATTTGTGCCTTCTGTTTTTTCTTGATCTCATTTGCTGTAGATTTATTGATCTTAGAGAAATTTAAAAAATATTTTTAAAAAATTCTTTGTTTTTCTCCTGTTTTCTGTTTCTTGATTTCTACTCATTTTTTCATTTTCTTTCTTCTGCTTACTAGGGTTTAATTATTTTTCTGTTTCTTAAAGTGGAAGCTGAGGTCATTAGTTTTAGACTCTTTTTCTGATCTAATATTGTTATTTTAGTACTATAAATTTTCCTTTATGTGTGCTTTTGCTACATCTGAAAAATTTCCTTTCTTTCAGTTCAAAATTATTTCCATTTTCCTTTTTGATATCTTTCTTGGCTTTTGTGTTAGCTTAGATTCCAATATGGGGGTTTTCCAAATACTTTCTGTTGCACTGGAGTCAGGGAACATATTTTTGTATAACGTGAATAATTATAGTAGACACATTGGGACTTGTTTTATGCTCCAAAATATGTTATATTTGGAAAATCTCACTTCACTTGAAAAAAATATGTATTCTGCTGTTATTGGGCAGAGTATACTACAAATTTCAGTTAGGGTAAGTTGGTTGATAGTATTATTCAAGCTTTATGTAACTTACTGATTTCTGGTTGCTTATTTTATTAATTATTGAGAAAATGAGTGTTTAAATCTTTAAATATTGGTGGGTAAGTATATATCCCTTTGCAGTTGTGTCAGTTTTTATTTATTTTTTACTTTTTTATTTTTTTGAGGCAGGGTCTCACTATGCAGTTCAGGCTGACCTTGAACTCACTATGTAGTTGAGCCTGGCCTCGAGCTCTGCATGATCCTACTGCCTCTGCCTCCCGAGTGCTGAGATGACAGGCATGCTATGCCTGGCCTACTTCATGTATTTTGAAGTTCTGTTGTTATATACAAAAAATATTTAGGATTAGTGGATTAGTAGGTCCTCTGAAAAATTGTCCTGTTTAGCATTATGAATGACCTTCTGTGTGTTCTGTGAACATCTTTGCTCTGAAATCTAGTTTGCCAATACTAGTAAGATTAGATTTATTTTCTCTCTCTCTCTCTCTCTCTCTCTCTCTCTCTCTCTCTCTCATGCTGGGGATCAAAGCCAGGGCCTTCCTTCTACTTGTTTACAGTAGTCCTAATCTTCAATTTTATTTTCAAATACGAAATATTGATTATATTTTCTTGGTTGCAGAACAGCAATTAGAGTTTATATTTTTCCATAATGCAAAAATGTGTTGTAATTTACATAAATCACTGCCATTTCAGAGATAGTGTGTTGAAAAGGAGGAGGTAGGTGTCATAAAACTTTTTTCTTTGGTAGAGAATATGGTATCTGAATGTTAATATTTAACTAATAAGGATCTGAACATGAATGCATGACAGTGGGCACAATTCACTAATTTTTGAAGGTAGTTACATTTCCTATTAATTTTTCTGCATCAAATAAATGAAGTTGTTCTGAGAAGAAAGCATGAAAGACGGCAATCATTTTCTACATGACTGAAATTTGCATAATGCAACATGCTGCTGGTTGTGGGACTATCAAGCTTCTTTTGGTTTTCCAAAGCATGATTCTGCTTAACTGTTAACTCTGCGCTTGTGCTTCATTTGCAGCATCTGGCGAGGCCCCAATGTGAACTGCACAGACAGTTCGGGTTACACTGCTTTACACCACGCAGCCTTAAATGGACATAAGTAAGTGTCGTTTATTGGACTGGAACCCTTGGGCATTTAGTTACATATGATGATGTTAATTACAACTGACGATACCTTTCTCGTGCTGCCTGAGTCCACTGTTCTTAGGTGAATTTGGAGAGGCACCAGATGACAGCAGTGATAGGTCCATCTGGGTAGAATGTTGCTGAGGATGATTGATTGTGTAGAGTATAAACAAAAAAAAATGCTCAGAAATAATCAAATACTACGCAGGGAGGATGGAAGAAGCGACAAGTCCATGCTGGTCATGTGCAGCTTTGGGGAAAGAAAAGGATAAAACCACTTGACAATGCCCTCTTACCTTTTTTGGCATCTATCTGTACTCACCCAACATGAAACATTCACTAACAGTAAACTCTTAATAGATTCCTGCTATTGGCCGTGGACACTTACATGAACAACTTCAGAATTATTCAGATTTAGCTGAAATATTTTCTCTTTGTTTTTCATGATCATCTTCCTGGTTTTAAATTTCTCAATGCTGAACTTGAACTTTTGGAATTATTGTTCAAATAATGTGATGTTATTCATTTTGAGGAGTGAAAGTGTATAATCAGTATTTTAGCTAGATAACCTGACAGTTTAGTCTTCTGAGTGACTCACGTGTTTTTTCCTTTCCCACTAGAAGAAAAATGACCATCTTTGGGTATCTCTTCCTCTTATTTTTCCTTCACACAAATGATCCAAGTTAGGCTTCCCAGATCTGGATCATTTCATTTCACTTTTGTGTTTTGAATGTGGTAATTACTATTTTAAAAATGCCAGTTACCTTTTTATTTCCCACCTAATTTTTATTTTATTCTGTGATCTGAGACACAAAGAACTTAGTTATATTTGATTTCAAGCTTGATGGCCACAAAGCTCTCACCAAAAGAAATTTACTGTATTTTGTCATTATCTATTACCATGACATCTTTGGTCTTAGTTGTGGACTCAGCATAGTACCATATTTATTAGTTCCAGTTAGGAAGATAAGCTCTTATCAAATCTAAAGGGCAGAATGTCCTGGGCCTGACCATTTGAGCTATACGTCTTTTATTGTGTTTTCACAGATTGGCATTTTTAGTACTTCTTAAAATGATACTGTCCCAAGGTGCATTAACATTTATATTCCTCCTTGATTTTCCCTGAAGTAGTTAGTAAACATGATTGATTTATACAGGAAAGTCTATGAAGTTCTAACTATTAGGATATATTTTTCTCAGCCCATTGCATACATTTTTTGTTCTTTTTTTTTTTAACAACTTTTAAAGTGAGGATAATTTAAGAGGATTGAACAGCAGTCATTAAGATTATCATAGGTAGGATTTGACTAGATACCCTTGAAGGTCCCTTTTATTGCAGATATTTTTGTGAGGATTAGAATTGCTGCTTTTATCAGAAGATCTCTTTTATCTTTTATTTTTAACATTTTCTAGCAAGATTTTACTCAGTGTGTGGTCCTATAAACATTGGAAAAAGAAGAAAATTCTAGTCCTGGTTCCCCATCTAGTTTCGTGCTAGTTTTTATGACCTTGGGCCATCTTAACATCTCTAGGCCTCAGTTCAAAGTATTGAATACACTAGATAGTCTTCATTGTTCCTTCCAGTTGTAACATTTTATGATTTTTCTGTGTTCTGTATTACTTATGGCTCGATTATGTATTGTGATGCTACAATTATGGAATTTGGATTTTAATATATAGCATGTATTTCTTGATTTTGTGTGTTTAAATTATCTATAGACTTTTACAACTAGAGATCATTTATTTTATCCAATCCCACTCACCTCTCTCATTTTATATGTGGATAAACAAAGCCATTCTGGATGAGTAACATAGTGACCACTTACATAATTAAGGTGGGATTGCTCTTATAACCTAAGTATTTTAGTTGTGCTTTTATGAATACTCTACATTATCTTTCCTTTGTGGTTAAACTCTTTCTGGCTTTTCTCTGTCACGTTATGTACTTCTGGGATATGTCTGATATCATCACATGGTATGTTCTCATGGAACACTAATTTAGTGTTGGCTTAAGTAAAAACGATATTTGAAGGAGAAAATAATGTCATCAGAACCAGGCAAGGATGGTATGTCTTTTCTTTGTCTTTGCTATTCTCACTCAGCATAAGTAATTAACAATTGATTGTGTTGTATTTTTCCCAAGTAGCCTTAAGAGATAGCATAGAGACATAGCACTTCCATATTTGTTGTTGTCCTAGATTCTTTCCCTGGACATTATGATTTCTAGGCTAAGATTTATAGAATCATAGAACTGGAAGGAATGTTACGGTATTCTGTAGTTTATTTTGCTTTGAATACAGGTTTCACATTATCCCTCATGTACAATCTAAGGCCATCACACTGCAAATTAAACCCGTTTCCTCCTATGTTGCAGATATTATTCTCTTCCTTATCAATTCTAATTAATCCCCAAAGAGAACAGCATTTTGTACCTGAAATGCATTATTTCATATTGAACAACTTGATTTCAACTAGCTAGGTTTTAGATACAATAAAAAATGTATTCTATTGGAGATTTCTCATGTCATTTGTAATTACAGATTAGAAAATTATTACTTGCAAATGATAGAAGGAAGCCAAAATATTTCAAGATAGAATAAAGACCTATCAAATTCTTTTATTTTTAAAATGTGGAGAACTCATTGTTTTATGTATTTCTGCTGCAAATCCAAATCTCTTAGTTCTCTTCTGAACAGCAGTTGGTCGCCCAGCCTTCTCTCCTTCCTTCCTCCCTTCTCACTCTTGACCTCCTATCCCTTTCACCTTCCTGCTTCCATCCATTCCTTTCCTTCAGTTTCCTTCTTGACTTTTCTTTCTTCCTTTCTTCTTTTTGTCCCCCCTACCACATCCCTTTTTTTTTCCTAGTGCTTGGTGTAGAACCCAGGGCATTGTGCATGCTAGACAAATTCTCTACCATTGGGCTACGCCCTCAGCCCTTTTATTTATTTATTTTTAATAAAAATCTTATCTTTACCCATTGCTTTCACTAAACCTGTATATTTCTATTTCATTTTACTTCTCTACTTAGAAAATTGCTTATTTTTCTTAAGTCTTATTAAGCTATTGAGTGCATTGCAATCCTTGGATGCTGTTTTGTAAAGCATCAGCAAATTGTTATTATATGTTTGAATATGTGTATTCTTTAGTATATATGGGATTAAAATATTTTTTATTCTTGCTTCTCTCTTAAGTGTTTATTACTTCCTAGGCCCCACTATCTGTAATCCAAATTGTGTATCACAGTGGGTCTCGAGTGGAGATACTAAAACTACTTGTAATTTTGATTTGCATTCTTTGTCTCTTTCTGTCTCTCTGTCTCTCTTCTCTCTTTCTCTATGTTTCTTAATAAAAGAAGAATACCTCTTCTAAAAATTTCAGTATTTTCCTGGGCACCATTGAGCACACTTGTAATCCTAGCTATTCAGGGAGCTGAGGCAAGAGGTTTGCAAGTTCAAGACCAGCCTGGGCAGTGGTAGGATGTCGTTGAGTCTGATCCCTAGTACCTTAATGGAGGAAAAAAAGAGAGAGAGTGACAGGAATATATAATCTGGTTTCTTAAGTTGCCATTTGAATAACTAATAATTTTTGGTCTGATTAGTTCTTCCCTGGATAAGGATATTAACTAGTTAAAATTTACTTTCATTCTATAATCTTGAAAATTTACTTTCATTCTATAATCTAGAACTATATGAGAGTAAATTCAATATGTAAAGAAGCTTCAGTCAGAAAATGAAATGTATTTTCGATCATGTTGAGCACATTACAATTTTATTTATTCCCCTTAAACGAGAGAAGTAAAAAGATTTAAGAAAATCTGAACTCAAAAAAAGGCATACTGAATTTGGGAGTTTCATTAGTTTGTTAATTCTGGAGCCATATGAAGATGAAAAGTAAACATTTTTTTGTCTGTGATTTAATTACAGAGAATCTTGCTGTTGAGGCTAATCTTTAAATTTAAGTTAACTTAGAAAACACACTTAACTTCTTGGAAGATATTTCATATTACTCACAAATGTATTTATACCTCACAGAAATGAATGAAAATTAAGTATTGTAGCAAAAACTAAAGCTTCCAGAATTTCCGTTTCCCCCTGCGTTTACATGTATTAGCTTTAAGCAGATAATACTGAATTCATTTAAATTGGATCGTTAATAAATTTAATTTGATATTTTGTTTTGCTCTTGGGAAATGGAATTATTTTTGCTGTGATCCCCATCAATCATATTTACTTTAGAATTTTAGAACTTTTTTGTTTAAATGTGTGCTGGGGATTAAGCTCAGACTATCACACACACTAAGCATATGCTTCACTACTGAGCTATGTCCCAATCCTAGAATATTTAAAAATTTTCAAATGCTGGATAGAAGAAAGATTGCTGCTTTATGTTTAAGATACAGGGAGTATTTTGCTGCTTGCTATTCTACAGATATTAATCAGCAATATAATTTAATAGTTCATGCCAAGTAACCAAGTATGATCAACATGTTCATTCATTTGGTGATACCTCTGTATAAGACAAAGGTTCAACCTGAATAAAAACAAAAAGTAGTAATACTGAGTTGATATTTTAATGTTGACTACTCTCCTAATTTAGATACTATAGGAAATACCTGAAGTTTAATTTGTTTATCATGAGCCTAGATGAAAAGATTTATTTAGTTGGTGTAACATGGATGTATCATAAGAAAGATTAATGACAGTATATTGGTGAATAATTTCTTGTATTTATGATTAAGTAAAACTGATAGATACTTAGTTGATTAGAGATATAACATTATATTCAAAAATATATTTTCATACTGGAAATTTGATCTCAGCCAGTTCATTAGTTGATATCTCTGAAAAAGAGGTAAAGCTGCGCTTAAATAAAAATTTAAGAGTTTAAATTTAAAAACAAGTAAATCTAATAAAATAAATTGTTATTAAATAAAATATTTATTACACAAATAAAATAATAATATTAAATAAAATTAATAATATTTAGTTAGGATCTTAGTGTTAACCAAAGATGATTTCACAAATACCCAGATTATTGTTTTCTAATTTATATATTAGATGATGATAGTACTACCTAATACAAATTATTGACGAGTCACTTTTTAAAATAGGCATTTTTTCCCCACTGTATCATAAATCTTCCTGATGAAGAATGAATGCATATCATATATATTATTAGAAAGTATCCATAAAATTTGAACCAAAGAACAAGTGGAATTCTGAATTGTTTGAGAGTAAAAGGAAATACAATTGATGATCTCCTCAGTTTTTCCTTTTCACCTTTTGAAAGGTATATTAGTCTGTTTTTGCACTACCATAATGATATACCAGAGGCCCGGTAACTTGATGAAAAGTGGCTTATTTAGCTTACAGTTCTGGTCCAAAATGTAGGGCCTGCATCTGTTGATTGTCTCCTTGCTGGCAGAGTCCAAGGTGATGCAGGGCATTGCATGGCCAGAAACAGGGAGCAGGTATATATACCTGTGCTACTTCTTCTGATCTCTTTCCCCTTTTTCTTATAAAGCCATCAGATTTAATCATACAGGCCCTCCCCTGGTGATTTTATCTAATGCTAATCACTTCCCAAAGGCCTCATCTCTAACCACCATAGTTTGGTTAGGTTTGTATCTTCTTAATATTTTACAATGGTGGTTAAATGTCAACACAGAACCTTGGGAGACACAAACTATATCCAAACCATGGCAGAAAGAAATACTTTACAAGAGAAAAAGGTTTGGATTTTATTTTAACTTGCTCAGGCATTAAGAAATTAGATAAAAATCTGTCTCACAATAATCTTTTAATTTGAAGAAATTTATTTGTAGTAGAATAAATTCTCCTTTTAAGATTCAGGTATTTAGTTTGACAAGTTTCCTGTGGCTCTTATTTTACATTTTAAATGCTGAAATATTTCAGTTAAGAAAGTTACTGAAATTGTTCAACATTGTGACAGCTTGCCTTGAGAATAGCCTTTTTGATCACATATAGTTAGCTTTTCAATTGTATATAATTTTACAGTCCTGTCTTTCTCATTGATTTACCCCATAACCTTTTGAGACAGATAACAAACTGTAATCTCTAAATTCTGATTAGCGATATCTGAAAGGGAGATGTAGGTTACTTGATTTGCTCAAAGTAAATAAGTTAGTAAATAGACTTGAGCTGGAGCTTCAAGCCAAATCTTCTAGTTCTTAGCTGCTCTTGTTATTCCTAGCTATTGATTGAACCGTCATTACCTCATTGTAGTTACATATTTATCTCAGAATGGAAGGCCCTATGTAACAACTCTTATGTGGCAGGGATGAGAATCTTGAAAACTGCATAACCTTCAAGTTTCCTTCTTATTTTCCAGATTCTCTTTTTCAAAGGTGATTTTCTTTATGCATTTTCACCTTAAGGATTTTATTTTTGCTTGGACCAATACTAATATTTGTGTAGTGTTTTATTATTTATCAAGTGATTTCTGTGATCTCATTTAATGCTCTTACCAGTCTTGAGTACTAGGTATTATCATTACAGTATCTTCTACACAAAAGAAAGAAAATGAGACTAAATAATTTCTCCAGGGTTACAGTGTTAGGTAGTTTGCATAGCTGGAACTCAAATCCAAACCTTCAAATTCAGAACTTGTAAAATAATACTGGTTTTCAAAAATACGTGTTAAGATAAAATTTATTTAATTTCTCAGAAATCTTACAATTAGAACAATTGAGACTCCTCAGAACTTTCTAAATGTTTCTATAACATATTCTCTGTTCTTTTATCATGATTTGATACATGTGGCAACCAAGTCCAGTGTTAGGCCACATTTTGGCAGTATGTTTTTACCATTTACTATTATTTTCTGTTGTTTTCATGCCTATTTTTCATGAAAACTATCAGAGTTCTAACCTTGCTTCTATTCAAACTTCCTCTAACTTTTCTCATTTGTTACTTTCAGGGTCTGATTTTATGAAAAGTTCAACTTTAGATCTTTCTGTTATACTCATTTTCCACAATGTTGATTCATTATATAAGAAATAACTTTAGTATCTAATGTAGTCGTATGTATGTATATATATATATGTGTCTGTTTAGGATTTTATGTGGTGGATTATTAGAATTAGCTTCTTAAATGTGTCTAAATGAAAATACAGCTTTGGTTTGTAATTACTGTTTTGGGTTATTTTATACAAAATTTGATATAATATACACAATAATTATTAATTAATTCTTCATATTTTATGAGATTGCATATTTTATTTCAAGATCTTTACTTTGAAAACCTGTTGGGGATTGAATACGGATCCTAAAGATAGGGAATATTGAGTATGTGTTGAAATTGCATTAATTGTGGAACTTGTCTCTCTTTTTTTTTTTTTTTCCAATGGCTTTTTATTTATTTTTAACCAAGAGCATGTATTGGTACATTGTACGTATAATGATCACATTCATCACATTTATTTTGTACCTGTACATGATGCATCTTTGTTTTCCCCCCTCTTCTCCACCCCTCCCTTCTGTTCCCTCCTTCCCTATTTACAGCAGGTTTATTCATATTTTTCCATGATTTCCCTTTGCCTTTTCTTTGCTTTTTTCCCTTCCTGCTTTTCCCCCTTCTCCCTTTCTAGTTCTCCTCTCTTTTGTGTATTATCTTCCTTTTATGTAATATCTATTATACCTCTTTGTCCTCATTTACAGTTACGGTTTCTCATATCAGAGAAACAGTTTGATGTGTACTCATGAGTGTCTGATTTATTTCACTTAAGAGTATGTTCTCAAGGAACATCCATTTACATACAAATGACTTTAGTTTATCCTTTTTTATGGCAGTGTAGTACTCCAGTGTGTAGAAAAACCAAATTTTCTTTAGCTATTCATTGGTTGTTGGGCATTTAGGTTATTTCCAAGACTTAGGTATTACAAATTGTGTTGCTATGAACATGGTTGTGCATATATCCCTGTGGTATGATGATTTTAATTCTTCTGGGGAAATGCCCAGTAGAGGAATAGGTGGATCAAATGGAACCTCTAGTTGTAGTTTTTTGAGGAATCTCCATATTGATTTCCACAGTGGCTGGACTAGTCTACATTCCCACCAATGGTGGAGGAGGGTTCCTTTTTCCCCACAGCCCTGCCAGAATTTGTTATTGGTTGATTTTTTTCATAAATATGGTTCTTTCTGGAGTGAGATGGAATCTTAACGTTGTTTTGATTTGCATCTCTCGAATGACTGTGGAATTTATCTCTTAAATGCATTTCTCTGCAGAAGGCACTTCTTGACTTGGAAAAGAAAGAGGAACACATAATTATGGATAACACACATTCTTAAGTGTGTGTGTACCATGGCGAAAAATTTATTAAACTTTTTTTTAACCCTGAGGTATCAGTACATCTAGCTTTTCAAGATTTCTTCTCTGTTCGGCCATCTTTCTCTTTTATATGCATCTTAAGTGACTTATTCCTGTTCTCTATAGGAATGATATATAAACTCCTTAAATGTCCCTTGGTATTATACAATTTTTTGTAAACAGGGAGTTTCCTCACAACTTCTACTTTTTGGGCTAAATTTCAGATATAGGCTGCCTGGAAATAGCTCTTTTTTAAAAAGGGGAAGAAAGTATCCTTTTATTTATTTTACTGAGATGAGATACACTTTGCGTAAATTAATTCTCTTACGTAGTTTCACTGGAACTGAGGTATATCTTAGTGCAGAACAGCTGCCTGGTGCAAAGCCAGGGGTTCCATCCCCAGCACTGCAAAAATAAAAAAAGTAGTTGTATTTGTTAGTCAGAGGTGTCTGTATGTGTGTGTGTCTGTGTGTGTGTGTGTGTGTGTGTGGTGTGTGTGTTTACACATGAATGTGTATGGTAATTGTTTTTTAGGTAAGTAAGGTAGCAAGTCAAATAGGCAAACTCTTAAAACCAATTTTGATTTAATACCTTGAATGATTACTTTAAATCTCTAGCTGTCATCTAGTATACTTTCATAATGATCTGTCTAATGAAATTAGTGTTGTTTGGCATATTTTTCTTTTCTATTATGTTGTTTTATTTATTTTTTCTTCCTTTTTAGGGACATAGTTCTCAAACTGCTTCAGTATGAGGCATCAACAAACGTAGCAGATAACAAAGGTTATTTTCCTATTCATCTGGCTGCCTGGAAAGGAGATGTAGAAATTGTGAAGATTCTTATTCATCAAGGACCATCACATTCCCGAGTCAATGAACAGGTGCACTTGTCAAATGTTTGTTTATGCTGTAATTTACTCCAGAGTTATGCAAAGGCAAAGCCATATTGAAAAATTGATTATTTTTATCTTTACCCCGCCAAAAAACCTTTCTACTGCTGAATTTCCTTAAAGAGAAATATTAAAATTTCTTTGGCATTTGGATATGATGCACAACATTAAGTTGGGAGTTTATGAAGATATTTTGTTAAAGAGAAAATCCCACATAAAGGAAGTAGTCGTAATATTTTTGCCTGTCTTATATAATCATCTGTTGTATAGCTGTTGAATATTTAAAGATAGAACAGCATTCACATTTGTAATGAGAATTAGTGTTCCTTAATAAAATTTTAAATGCTAAAACGATGATAGCTATCATTTGCATAATGTTTTCGCATTTACATAGCACTGTCACAGTTAAGTACACTTTTTGCAAATCAAAATGCAAAATACAGTGTATACAATTGCTAGTCACATATTAAATTAAAAATTTCCTGTGTACACACACACACACACACACACACACACACACACACAAAGAGTATGCTGAGCAAAATGCCACATGGCATCTTGAAACTGACAAAGTCAAAGTATTTGCAAGAATATAAAGTCTATATTACACATAGTGGACATATTTAAAAAGGAACACCCTTCTCAAGATTAAAATGGATATGGCTACAGATTCTAGAAAATAAAATGTGGTCTCTCAGTGCAGTGTGATGATGGCATTTTGAGCTCTGCATGCCCCCTACTGTTCCCATTTTGTAAAACTATATTTGAAAACCAGCATGCAGTCCAACAATTGAATTACAACCATGGCATTAAGCTGCAGGTTGGCAGCTGTCCAGTGTCAATGAAAGTAGGTTAGTCTAGGGCAAGCACATCTGATAAAGTGTAATTAGCATATTGTTCAAATGGATATAGACTTTGCAGACCTTTGACTGAAATGCAGACTAAAGAATACAAAGTAACACTAGTTGTATACAGCAAAGGAAAAATTTTTTTCAATCAAATGCAACATTGAAAGAATTAGTTAGGAAAACCATCTTATCACAATAAGATTTCTAAGTTTATAAAAATTCAGATTTTAAAAATGAGACTATACTAAATCTTAAAAATATGACAGATACAGCTGTCTTTATCATCACATGCTAAAAGCAAATTTATGAGAATGCTTGTCTCTTACTGAGAAAACCAAAGTTAGATCATTTATGAGATGAGCCATCTGGTGGTTATTCTTAAAATTGTCTGAATGATGCAAAGCAAACCTGATGTAAAGTGGGAAAACAATCCAAAGTTAAATAAGATGTTAGTTTTTACAAACAAAGTATTTTTTAAATGACATGAAAATAAGACAAAATGTATACTATCCATTTATATTTGAAAGTTGAAATTTTTTTTTTTTTTTGGTACTAGGGATTGAACTCAGGGCCTCATGCTTGCAAGGCAAGCACTCTAACCACTGAACTAAATCCCCAGCCCCGAAAGTTGAAAATTTTAAGTGACATAACTGTATTGGTATGTTTTTAAGAAATACACTTGTTTCTGGTGGTATTGAAAAGATCAATTGAATTATGAAAACTTCTTTTTTTTTTTTTTTTGTGGTGCTGGGGATCGAACTCAGGGCCTTGTGCTTGCAAGGCAAGCACTCTAATCACTGAGCTAAATCCCCAGCCCCGAAAACTTCTTTTTAAAGAGATTGGAAGTGAAAGTTTTTTCTCACTTTGATCTCTTTGTGTTATGGTTTCTATTGGCAACAAGTTGAAAATTTCTTGAGATTTTTAAGGTCATACTTTCAGTATTATTGTTTCTTTGTTATGTATATTCTCCTATAGTGCTGATAGTTTTCCTGCTCTGTGCTATTTCTCTTGAAATTTCTGATGTGGGAATTTTATATTTATAAGTAATTGTGCTTTTATGTAACTTTATTTCTTTTTTCCCTTTCTGAATGGTACAAGAATGTTTTGGTTAATTATAAATCTTTATGTATTTCAGCAATAGAAGAAAGAAGTAAAAATGGTAATTGACATTTATTGAGACAAAAAAGAAGCCAAGTATTGCTCTAACTACTTTACCTGTAAAAATGTTATTTAATTAAGTCTCACAATAATCCTCTGAAGTCATGTTATTATTATTTGCATTTGTGTAGATGCGAAATTAGGCTCAGTAAAGCTATGTGATTTGTCTGAGGGCACATGTTACTGAGTGACTAAAACTGAGATTTTGAACACAGGACTCTCTTGACTCTGGAACCTCCACAATTGTATGTTGGTATTGTCATCTACATCCTATCACTGGTGGAGTGTTCACTGTATGCCAGGCCTTGTCCAAAGTACTTTACTTACATTGTCTTACTAGGCCCGCATGGCAGCCCAGTGAAGTAGTTATTAATTATCATTCCTACTTTATATTTGAGGATAAAGTAACTTGCCCATATCATAGCCACTAAGAAACACAGCCAGCATTTGAGCACAGTTTCTTTTTAATCCAAAGCCCAATCTTTTAACCAGTAAAAAATTATCTTTGGTTTCTAAAATGGTAGTTCCCCCTTACCCGTGGGGAATATGCTGCAAGGCCCCTAGTGGATGCCTGAAACTGCAGTAGTTCCAAGCCCTACATGTATGGTTTTCTCTTACATGCCCTGCCGTGTTGCCATGTGGTACCACAGTTCATTTTTCCTTCCATGTCACGTGTCCTAGTGCCTCCTTTGCATCAGTATTCTTGTGCTTTGGGCCATTCTTAAGGGTTATCTGAACACAACCTCTTGGATACCATTACAGTAGATCTGACAACTGATATGGCTGCTCAGTGACATCAGTAGCAAATAAAATGTGGGCACATTGGATGAAGGTGTGATGAAGTGGGATAGTGCAAGATTTCACTGTGTCATGCAGAATAGTGAGCAATTCAAAACTTATGAATTGTTTATTTCTGGAATTTACATTTAATATTTTGAGACCTTGGTTGACTATAATGAACTGAAACTGCAAATATAGAAATCTTAGATAGAGGGATTACTGTATAGCTTTCTTTAAAAATAATTCTATCTGTGTTTTATGTTTCAGTTTATAAAACGTTCCTATATGTTGTCTTTGATATATAAACCAAACTGTGAGGTTTATAGAGAAGGTAATGAAATTGGGAGATTCACGGTTGCTAGTTAGACCCTGTTCTATTCTAATTCTATTCTAGTTCTATTCTAATTCTGTTCTGCTTTAGAATTAGTAGTTAGTTTAGAGTGACAGTTTTGAAAAACAAAGTGAGGATGTTTCCTGATTAGGGTTTTTCTAATCGTCACTTCCTTCTTACCTTTTGTCAACTGATTTATTATTTCCTTTCTCCTGATTTTACGTCAATTCTCTGTCCATTCATCTTCCTCTCTTTTTACCTTCCCCTTCTTTCATTTTTGCCCTTTATTTTAACACTGAGGCAAAACTCAGGGGATCCTTAGCTCAAAAATACATTAGCTTTGCTACTCACTGAAACTCGAACCCAAGTTGTGTTAGATGTTTTACTTTGATGTAAAGTCTTTTGGTAAATAGCCTTTGTTAGCCAGTTTTGTCATGCTACCTGGGCGTGTCCTAATTTTTCAGAGAACACCCATTTGGTAAAAGTGAAGGAGTTC